>JAMKCH010012879.1:0-26070 GCA_023653785.1 Ophioderma brevispina
GCAGGTTAATTTTTTTTTTTTTTTCCCACTTTCACAAAGGAGTGGAATTTTGAGTGGTGGAATGGGGACCATGCCTCTTGGAGAATATCTCAGCGGTAACCAGAGAGCTATTTGGCGCCCACAAGCGATATCGGGCCTCAGGACTGGACATCGATGGAATGCCGCAAAGAAGATGGCGTAAGCAATTTCTTGTTAGCACTTCTCTATAACGGGTTATATCTAGAGAACATTTTTTCCGTTTTGTAATTCTCAAATTCAGTTTTGTAAAAAAAAAAAACTGCACTTTTTTTCCAGTTTTGTGTCGCTGCCTTAAAGGGCTTAGCAGCCGATATTGCGAGAGAATCGCAAAAAAAAATGGGATGGAAATGCATTTCTTTAAACTTATAATCAGGAATAAGTGTGAACAAGTCCATATAACTGCTTTGTGATGTAGAAACCAACCACCAAATAGTGAAAAAAATTAAATATTTTGAAGAAATTTGTCATTACCGTTCTCCCACAAAATAAACTTAGAGTGAATGGCGTCTCAAAATCTACACTACAACAGCTGATTGCGGTTTACACCAGAAAACAGAAGAACAAACAATCAATAATGTTTGTGTTTGAGCTAAAACGGTATTGACACGGTTGTAAAACAATATCATGCTTAAAATGTGGATATTCACCGGGCAACGGCTTTATTGATCTCAAGTCGGAATTTTGATACGACGTATAGAAATTACAGGGAATCAGATTAAAAGTACTGCCTTGTCTTAATTACACGGATTTCAAGCCAACCACTTGCAGGATATGTTCGCATATCAATGCCAATTACAACAATACAAAAATATGAATTATTTTGATTGATTTTTTTCGATGTTCGACTAGCAATCGCTGCTAATCTCTTTAATGCAGAAAGAAACATGAGGATCATTTGTCCACTGTAGTCGTTGTTGTCTGTTGTGAAACAAGGGTTAACATTTGCCGAATATCCACAACTTTGAGGGATTTAAACCAAATTTGGGGTTCAAGCGTGCAACATGACTCCCCCAGTTGTTGATGAGGTCAAAGGTCACATCCAAGGGTCAAAGGTCAGTGAGGTCAAGTTGTAAAATAGACTGAAAATGTAAAATTAACCTCATTTGAAAAGTTGAGTGCATTGGAACCAAGCTTGGTTTCTGGAGCTTACATGCAATCCCTCATTTGGTTGAGGTCAAAGGGGTCACGTATCAAGGTTCAAAGGGCCCAGTATCAAGGTAAAAGGTCATGTGAGGCCTATAAATTCACAAACCGCCAATGGCAGGCGACAAACAAGCGGACCGTCGATGGAGCCGATGTTGTTATTAATTTAAACACTCTTGTTCACTAGAGTTTATTATCATGAATTTTATTGTTTATCTGATAATTTGTTAGATTTGAAACATTAAAGTTCAACAGCAGTTCTTATTCTAAAACAATAAAAACTCTAATTTTGGGTTTACCTCTGTTAGAAAACCAAAAATAATTTTGTTTTCCGGTAAGGGGTAAAACACAGAAAAATTGTTTCTCTATATTGAAATATGGCCACTCTGTGGAAGATTAGGTTAAGTCTACTCTTTGCGGGTCCACAAGTCATTGCTAATATCTGTGATGTTCTGGATTTATTCAACTGAGTAAGATGATCCGGGGACGCGGGTATCCTTGTACGGACTCTCTAACATGGCCCGCTATGAGACGGGGGAGGATGGGAAACGCAGGGGTTTACCCTACCCGTATCGACCAATGACTGCAATGTACATGTACAGTTTGTGACTCTCTGTGCACAGGACTGACGACCTTAACGTCCCCTAGAAGGACGGGAGCGTTCATGATTCATTTGCCCATTCCAAGTGAACTGGAAGAGAGCGGTATTCTGTATTTAATCAATAGTCATATACAGATTAAATCCAGGAATTGGCACCCGAAAAAATCCCAGCAAGTGACCCCACCTTTCCTTTGCCCGACGCTAGTTACACCACTGTTGTTGAGCATTTGCATAGTTAAGGGACCAATATGCTCATATCCTCCCCACTTGTAAGTAGTGGGCATCTTCAGTCTTGGCTGGTAATTAATACATAAGGTTGCATTGCTCATTCACATATGAACAAAGCTCGCACAGAAGTGACTTACGTGGAAAGCAGCATGTATTGGTATACTTGCAATCATGTTTAGCGGTGTGCTTAATGATGCACTCGAAATTATTCTGAAATCTTTTTTTAACATAAGAGTGCACAAGCAGTGGAGGACCAAAAGAATGAGTATAGGGAATATGTGAATGTGATGAAGCAATTCCAACCAGTGTTTCGTCATTTTCTTCTGGGAGAAATTTCCTGATCCTGCCGTATGGTTTGAGAGCTGCGGCATACACTAGGAGTGTACAACTTTACTTAGAGTTTATGCATTTTAGCTTCTTTTATAACCTTACCGGTCCCCCCTTGCCTGATCGCTAAAGCCTCTCCCCAGAACTCTCAGATGTTACGGCAAAGTGCTCAGACATTTGGTGTTGAAAAAAGTAATCTTTTTCTCATCTTGTGAATCTAACAGATAGAATTGCTGGTTTAATTGTTCTGAATCAAAAAGGTGCCCAATTTTTGGTTTGTCCATGTTAATTTCACAGTATTCTAGGGCTTAATAAAATCATGTTTTTTGGTTCTCATATCAAAAAGGATTTAAATATTTGTTGAAACTTATACATATGGGATACTGTGTGTCCAAGGTCATCAAATCACATTGAATTCATATAATTAAATCGGGTCTTCCCCTTTTAAGGGTAATATTTTAATAAGCATTGGTTCCTTGAGCTAATAAGGAAACATTGGTCCACTATTCATCTCTGCATCGCATCTTTTTGCATTTTAATCCAGTTTATTCAATGCCGTCACAAGATGTTGTGGACGAGCACTTCTTTCTGGAGATGGATGCACTCAAGTGGTGTTCAGGGACATTAGTATAGGTTATATCCTAAAGTATTCTGTTGTATACACTTCTTCAACACTTTGAATAATTTACCAATTTCATTGGTTTCTTACTGTGTATTGAGATAATATCACATGAAACGGCGTACATATTCGGCGCGATACGCACATGCACTGCTCGGGCCAATCGAAGGCGCAAAGTAAAACGGACTGATCGATTTAAAAAGATGGGTAGTTCTTTTGGATAAAATCTACGCATAATTTTAGTAATATGTTACAACAGCTTCTTTTTTGAATGAAAAATGTTAAGATGAGAATAAATATATTTGGTTTTGAGCCTCTGGTCATTTATCTAGTTGCTGTGTCATATCTCACGGGCGACAGCACTATTTTAGCGTAAAACACTCGGCTGCGTCTCTTGGTTCTACTTACACATAAGCTGTCGCCCTTGTGATATGACACTATAGATACCGGCAGAGGCTAAACATACCATTATGCTCTAAATATTAGCCACATCTCATCCGTTATTTGCATATATTTGATAAAGCCCCATGTAGATATCCCAAGCAAAATTGCTGATATGAAATTTGTTTGAGTTTTTTATTAAATTTCGCTGTTTTGCATAATGTTGCAGTGCAACAAGTTAAAAGTGCCTGCCATACCATCAGGTTTCCTTATTGTAGAACCTTTAAAACATTTCCAAATTTGGATGGTCTTCCACTTAGTACCGACCTCACTTTAATAAAGACTTAATAAAATATCTTAGTGTCTTGCCTATGTCTTCTGTTTTATACGCAGTTGGTTTATGTTTTTGGGTCTGGGTGATAGACATGTACAGAACATTCTGATTGACTGCAATACAGCTGAACTTGTACATATTTTGGGGATTTGGGGTAAGTTGTACTGCATTGCAAACTCCTCCTAACCATACACCCGTGCATGACCAAATCCATGCGTAATTTTTAATTCAATCATTTTCCTATAATAAATGTTTTCTGGAATTGTTATTACCCACAGTTGATATGCAGATTAGTGCATCCAAACACTGGTGCCGTGTTTATGGTGCTCTCTGTTCCGGTATCATGGTTTCTCTTATGTGCTGAGCGCCTTTCCTGGCTGCCGCCAGCAGCCTTGAGCAACGTTTACGTGGATATGTTACGCGTTAAAAATCTTACATAATTATTATTTGTTTAAGTCGATGCACTGTTCGTCACGTTTAGAACTCAGAGTACGCGCAAGGACACAGTTTGTAAACTCAAAGCAACAACGTGCCAAAACTAATTGTTTTGCTTTGGATTTTGCTAAAATATCTTGCAAGAAAAGATTTTTGCCATACTAGGAATGTTTGTACTCATCATATACTTGATATTATAAGTTTAAGATTTTTCAATTGTTGTGTTAAAAAAGGGATTCCAACATGTTAGAAAAGTGTTCATACAATTTAACAACTCTACAAATTGGGCCGTGCAGATTATCCCACTCGGGGCGGTCTGCAGATAACATACGCATACCTATATGTAAGAGTTGTTTATTTGTTGATGAACCATGCTGTAACATGTTTGATTCTCCAATTCATGAACGAATTAAAACAAATTGTGAGTTGCTTCTTTCATTTGATATCATTTTTTTGTAATGAAAATCAAACATAACATGTGTGGCCTTTTGAGCAGGGTCGAATCTGCCTACCCCGGAAGACGGTTCCTTCCGACGTCCGCGTGACTTGGTGGATGGCATGGGCTTGGCGAGTGTAAAGAGGCGTATACAGAAATGCTGTGATAAGACGATGGAGTGATGCTAATTCTCAGAGGCGTTGCTCCCCATCAAGAGTCTGAGACAAAACAAAATGGGGTTTCTGCACATGCCTTTTGTGTCGTCTGCAAGTGGCACATAGGGATTACTCTGGTCTATACATGGGTGTGTGTGTGTCTGTCTGTTGTTTGTCTCTGGTGGTCAAATGTTAACCTATATATTGCCTGCCGTCTAGTTCCATAGGGCTACAATGATGTAACTTGTTGGAAGGAGGGGTGGGGTCGGGTGAACATGTTGGTGACCTCATGTTACCATGGTAACTCATGCCTTTTGTTGGTGGCAAATGTTACCTTAATATTGCAATGCCTGTTGTGAGTGGCCCCAAGGGCTAGCTATGTAACCTTGTGGAAAGAGGGGGCGGGGTGTGGTGACATGTTGGTGACCATCATTGACGAGCCTTCATGCCTCAATGTGGACCTTTGCCCCATTCACAAACCGCGACGGCAGACGACACAATGCGATCGGAGACAGCTGTTTTTTTTCGGGTTTTTGCAAACTGCTGTTTCCTGAATTGGTGCCAACTCCTAACTTCTAAGGGGAACATCCAAAAGTTCATGACGTCCTATCAACGTAACCAATTTTGTGAGGAGGTGTCGTCTCCCCGCTTGTCCCCAGGGAATAGCAATAAAGGGAAGGGCAGTGATCAATCAATGTGTTCGCCTCCTGGCGCAACCCATTTTAAAATAGTTGTGGTTTTCATTACACTTCATATATCATGTAGGGGATAGCTTCTTTTTCATGTTCTGTGGTATTTAGTGAAGGTATAACCCTTCTAGATTTGACACTCCATGACATGAATTTACACCTGAATAATGTGTTATCTCACCCATGATCATGCAGTTGAGAAGGGCGGTGCTTGAGATACAGGGGTGTGATTCCTCAGGCGTTTTGGTGTTTCAAAATTTCCCGCAACTTTATTTAATTTTCAGCCTGATTTTAATCCTTTTTAGGGGTTTTTTATTTACGCTGTTTTTCAGGATTTTTTACCAATTTCAGGATTTTTTTCCGACAAGTCATCACACCCCTGAAAATAATAACTGCTAGAAGGTAGCTCTTAAGGGCTTAATGTAACTGGGAAGTTTATCCAAAACATGTTGATATTGTTAATAGAATCAAGTAACCCTTTCGACCCCATTTCCCCTAAAAAATTTTTTATTTTTTTTATTTTTTTTATTTTTTTTCACCAAATTGTTTGAAACTGGTTTTACTTTCAATTAGTTAGCTTTTTTCTCTTCCCTTTGACGTTCATCTCTTTTAAAATGCCTGTAAGTGTTGCGTTTCCATTTTACCATCAGGTGTGTTGTACATCCTTGTAACGTCTGGACCATGTTCACCTGCCAAAGCCATGGAGCTCCAGCAGGCGAAGAGACCGCAACGACCCGATGCCGCCGAACCACACCACTACGTCAGACAGGGTCGGATTTCATTGACGGCGACGCCGACTTCAAGTTCAGGATAAAACCAGGCTGAGTAAACAGCTGGCTGACGGGTGCTGCTGAGGCTGGGAAGAGAAACTAAGGGGGTGGGAGGTGGTTGTGTCACTGAGTGTTTAGTGGTTCACGTGAACAGATTGTATTCAGGAGCAAGAGATCCTAAGACCTTTGCGGTTGTTCCCAGGGTGGCAGCCATGGGTCTAGATGCCATGGATGGCGTGTCACTGAGTGTCAGCGGTCAAGTGAACAGGTTGATTCAGAGGCAAGAAGACATAAGAACCTATGCAGGCTGTTCCCAGGGTGGCAGCCATGGGTCTAGATGCCATGGATGTGTTGTCACTGGTGTCAGTGGCCAGGTGGCACAGATTTAATTCAGGCAAGAGACCCTAAGAACCTATGCAAGTTCCCAGGGTGGCAGCCATGGGTCTAGATGGATGGCGGTGGGAGCAAAAGATAACGAAGTCCAAGGGGCACAACAAAATTGGACATTCTGCCGCAGTTTAGCTCAAATTTTCTGAAACCATCTGCCATTCATACATATGCCGATTGGCTAAGTATAGAACAATAATTTCTCTTATAACCAGTTGAAAGACAGCATCCAACTATTTGGGATTATTAGCCCCTCAGCGTACACCAGGCTTACCATGCTTAGCTGTAAAACTAAGTTGTTGTTTTGGACAGAAAATTGCACTGACAAGTGCTTTTGGACTTTAAAGTCACCCAAATTTTGTGGTTAAATCCAATTGAAAAGTGTCCCACAATGTTCTTGTTCGAAATATTTGGATCAACATCGTTTCAACCATCACCATTTAGGAACGGTAGACCGCATACACTTTGTTATAAGAAAACACTGTTTTTTTGTGTTCTTAAATTCTTCTGCACCTTTTTACAATGTAATGAGGGCATCTGTGTTATGAGTCTTAGAGGAAGCATGTGTGAGAATTGACATTATCTTTCAAAAAAATTGAACCAAACTTACAGCAAAGTGTCCAAATTTGAAATGTGTTAAGTATAGAGGCTGTTTCTCTATCGTAGTACCAGTATCTTTATCTGATCATTCAGTTTTTGGGTTTAGGTTAAAAATTCTTTTGTTTGCACTTTCATAATCTTATGATGAACTTATAACCGCTAACCCAATGCATTTAAATTGAACCATAGCAATGATGTATTCATAGCTTTATCTTGCGTCAACTTTAAAAGGCTTTATTGTCCCCTGACTATAAAATTAGGGTCCTGTGTATGTGTGTTCATTGTACATACGTCTGTGTTAAAAAGGTTAATCGTGGACATTGGCCATATCTTTTTATCTAGGTGAGCTAGAGTAGCCAAACTTGGGTGTATTGTAGGAGGGAGGGGAAAAAGCCCTCCTATAACCATGTAATTCATTCCTGACAGGGGTAGCCTAGGGAAATGTCAAAAAAAGGTTAAATATTGCAACAAAAAGGTCCAACATATTTGGCAATACGTTTTTTTCAATAAGCTAGATGACATTAGGAGGGTATAACGCCCTACTAACCATGTAATTCATTTGCCACGGGTCCTCCCTAGGTCATACCATCTCTGTAAATAGACAGACAGCAATGGCTCTCAAAACTACACGAAACAGCTGATTGTGGTTGCCACCAGTAAGACTAACAAAAGCTCAAATAATGTTTGTGTTTGAGGGTCAAAACTGTTGATCATGGTGCACAATATCACACTTAAAATCTGGGGTATCACTGGGAAAACGTTTTTTTTTAATCATCAAAGTTTGAATTTTGTCACATGTATTAGAAATACAGAATTGGATGAAACCTACTGCTGTGTCTTTAATACACAGATTTCAAGCACAACTTGGCAGGCAGGGATGTTAGCTACCAGCGGGTGGGGGTGGGCGGCAGAGCCCACCACTTCAGTTCAGGCCACCACTAACATACATTTTACTCTAGAGCCCACCAGTCAAAGAGCAAAAATGCGACAGTTTAATCTTTTATGCCAAATTTGAAATTTAAGGATCATTAAAAAACCATTTTTATAAAATATGGGCAAATTTTCGTCAAAAACCACCCACCACTAAAAAAATGTGCTAGCTACAACCTGCTTGCAGGTTGTGTTCACATATCCATGCCAGAGTAAAAAAATACGAAATATGAGTTTTGTTTAGATTTTTTCGATGTTGGTTCGGATTAGCAGATCGCCGTGCTGTTATCCTTTAAGGATGGTGTCAGAGGGTAGTGCTTTTATGTTAATTACACAATTTCTAATTTTTGGGCCTTTTAAAACATGAACATGTGTTATATCATTATTCCACTGCAATACCCTGTCCTGTATCTTGCCGATTAAAATTGCTATTTTGACTATTTTAAGCGCACAAAAAAGCAACATGGCTTTACGGTGGCAATTTGTAAGCTCATTTACACTGTTCAAGCGCAACGGACATGAAAAACTGACGCATCCTTTAATTTACTTTTTGCGTTGCGAACGCATTTGGAGGAAGAAAGCGCAAAAATAATATTTAAAAACAAAAGCGGTTAATTTAGACCTGATGAAATTTCTTTTTCTTTGATTTCTGGAGTTAGAGGAAAAAGATTTGTGATTTGCTAGTGCATACAGATGCGTTTCCATCGCTTGCATAAACATACTACAATTTAAAGTTCAAAATAAAGTTATTTGAAACGAGATAGCGTGGCATGGTGTAAAAAGCCCTTTTTGTACTAAAACATGGGATTTTCATCAATGTTCAATTTTGGCGAAATAGGGCCAAGTTTTCAGACAAGATAACCCAAAAAATAAAAGGTAAGGTTTTAAACTTTCTACGATAGTAATCTCTACTCTAGGAACGGTTTTCTCACTTTTTTCATTAAAGATATTCTTCAATATGAACTAAAATGTTTTGGAAAAAAGGTAAAATCATGTTTTTTAAACCTTTTTCTTAATTTTTTTCGAAAACTAAATCCAATTTTTAAAAAATGGAAAACCTTTCCTAAACAAATGTGTCTTGGTTGGTAAAAAATACCATGATAAATCATGGAAATTCAGATTGTTTTTGTTATGCTTCTGAAAAAATTGCTGTCTGAAAATTTTGGGCCAAAATCTTCCTTTATATTTTTCTCAAAGATTGCTAGTTAAACATTAATCCGATGTCACAATCAGATTCATCGTCCAATTACTTCTAGATATGTATACTTTTACTATTATAGTGCAATATTAGCGAAGTTACAAGGCCAAAACAGATCCCAGAAACTCAGGGTTACCCATCCTTCAAGTAATTGCCTGCTTTTTGTGGGCCGCCAGCTATAGCTGGCAGGACCACCTAGCAATCCCTTGTGCGTGTGGATGTATTACATGTAATGTGTGGATTTATGTGGTGTGTCACTAAATTAAGTTTTTTTAAATTGACTTCAATTGAAAAAGTTGAACTTCAATAATTGAACCAAACTTCTGTCATGGATGCAACATGGAATCCCGCATATGTTGAGAGGTCAAAGGTCAAATGTTGAAAGTCAAAGGTCATGTGAGGTCAAGTTGAAAAATGGCTAAAATGTAAATTGACCTAATTGAAAACTTGAATTTCCATTGGAACCAAACTTGTGTCATAGGTGCACTCATGCGATCCCTCATATGTGATGAGGTCAAAGGTCTGGTCGGCCCCAGCTATTCTTCTTAGAAGAAGCGCGAGCGCAAGCCGAGAACTGCAAATTCTAGTATTTAAATTTTTAAATACAGTGTATTCGGCAAGAAGTCAATGAAATCAACAAGGAATTTTTTTCCTTCCGATTCCTTTGTTCAGCCAATAGTAGGAGAGATGCATTTGAAACCAATGTGTAGATCAATCTGATTGGATGCGGGTAGTAGTGCTCATGTGGTGGCTGCGTCACCATATGACCATTTTTATTGCAGCACATTTTGGGACAACATTTGGCAAATGTGATCTTGCAACAGGGATGTACAGTCAAGGCCAGGGTGGTATATTACCCCTTAACCAACCCCCAAAAAAAAAAATACTATATAGCCTGTGTATACACACCGACAAAATACAACCAACAATGGACTGGTCAAGAAAAAATAAAGGCTTTGGAGATTACAAAACACATATCTGGTCCTAGAGGAGGATTTCAGAACGTCCCATCATACAATGCTGCTTTGTGGTTAACCCAGCGTAAATACCAGGGTCAAGTAACGGTCACCTGCACAACCACGTAAGATTCTACCAGGAAATGTGAATTTATGAGGACTATTTGAGTTGTTACTTTCAAGTCAGACACAGTGATTTAGAAACAAGTAAAGTCCTGTTATGACATCAAGTTTTGTTATCCCTAGGTTTTTCATTGTCAATCGACTTGACTTTGGCAGAGATAGAGGCAGATTTAAACACCCTATCTTCTACATAATTCAATGAGATTTGACAGTGCAAATGACTGGTGCACCCTGGTGATAATTATCTAGTTTTGCATGGGATTGTGGGGCTTTTCTAAACATCCTCGGATCTGTCCCAGTCCATTTGTTTTGGGCAAAAGGACCACTTTTTTCTGCTTCTGATTGATTATAGTTTTCTATAATACTGTGCTAAGCTTTTAAATAAGAAAAGTGATAAACCCCAAATATATGGAGGTACATAACCCATAGTACATTCTAATGTACCCCCCCCCCTCTTTGTAAAAGAGTTTTTCAAAACAATAAAAGTTATATTGGTTTCTATTTACATGCATTGTCAGTTGTGTGATACGTTGGTCATGATAACGTAACATTGATGTTCTCAAGATACACGTATAGGCGTTACGTACCCTAGCCAGGATTTTTTTAGGGAGGAGCAATTTTCTTCATAAACAGGCCTTTTCCCCAAATTCCCCCCTCCCAAAAAGGGGGGGGCACAATTTTGCAGAATGGACTTTTTTACTGAAGGTTTTTTTTTAACCTTTTTTTTGGACAACATAGCATAAAACCCTATTGGATTGCTCCGCTCGCAAAATAATTTTTTGTGCCTGTTAGCATTTTAGGAGTTTTGGGGCTTTTTGAAATTGGGGAGGAGCATCTGCCCACATTCCCCCCCCCCATGGTTACAGGCCGACCCATAATGAAATACATTAGCAAGATTGATCTGGTCCTGAATTGTCTGTCAAAACATACATCCCACTCTTATGCCCATTCAAAAACACATGTCGTTTGTGAACTTCGTTCTAAACACTCGTGGGGAAAAGACTATAATCAATTGCGCTCACACGTCCGTTGGATGCTTTGCCTTTAAATGTTGGAACAAGCCTGTCCACGGACACATTTCAAGGCTGTTTTTGAAACTCATCTGATGAAAGAAGCTTTTGCTCAATTGTTTTCTTGATTTTGAGGCATATTTACGCATTGTTTTTGTGGCCGACCAGCTAGAGCTGAGGCTTGTATCAAGGACCATTTGCAATCTGGTGTGTGTGTGTGTGTCAATAAAATTTTTTTTTTTTTTTTTTTTAAATTCACCTCAATTGAAAAGTTTAAGTTCAATTGCAACAAAATTTATGTCCATAGTGCACCATGGTATCCTTATATGTTGTTGAGGTCAAGGTCATGTGAGGTCGTTGAAAAAAATAGGAGGCTAAAATGTAAAATTGACTTCCAATGAATTGAAGTTAGTATGCTCATTTGTTGTGGAGGTTACAGGTCAATGTGACCAATGTCATGTAGTCAATTTGTAATATGCTGCAGCCCACAGCTTATATTCTTTGAATGTAGCGAGGCATGAAAGCCGAGACCGTGAAATTACTAGTTTGATTTGACATGTCATTGTGCAGATTAAGTTGTAATGTAAGCTACTATTGTTCTGCATCTTGAGTGGCCATTTTGGTGATTTGTGCGCAATCTAAATCAACATTATTATTATGATTTGTATTGGATCTTCAGTTGTCTTTTACGACAAAAATACAATAATACCAAGGCCCCCGTCTTGGCGCCCATCAGAATAAAAAAAGTAGGTATATGGCCACATCGTGCAAATTTGATGCTTTTGGAGGAAACTGAACCAAAAAATCCCTATCATCCCTAACAACATGCGTCCCATGCACACGCAACTTTCAATACATTGAGCTCACTGAGTTAGCTTGCAAGTGTTAGATTTTGACCCATTCAACTAATGCTCCTGGACCATAAGTTGTGGCACCATTCACGAGCGTATCTACCGTAATATCCTCTAATAACGCCCCGGGGGACGTTGCATTTTTTCAAAAGGGGGGCGTTTTTTGAGGTCATTTGTTCCATTACAATATTATACATAAAAAACATCGGCAGCACCTCTGCAGAGCTGCCAACCTTTAAATTACCTTTCAGTACTCAGACATCCGTATTTGAGTCCCGTATTTTTTTGTGAGTTTCAACCTTTTTCGCAAATATGACGTCCGAAAGCCGCTGTGCCAAATAATGTATGATTCGCGGTGGATGATTCGTGTGTTACCCTTTACCTGTCTCCCACGTGATGTAGTCTACTTGTCGATCAACTCCAGCGATCATGCAGTGGCAAATTCAGCTATCACACTAAGGGACCGCACCTTCTTCTTACCCCATTACCAATACATTTCAGCATGGAGCTGTGATATTACTCTTTAAAACAGTGTTTTGCTGAGGTTCTTTCCTTACTACCACTAATTTTACTCTTAATATCACGTTCAATAGTGGCCACAATGGTACTAGCGACCATGTGATCGACAACAGAGGAAATACTGCCGCTGAAACGCTGTGAAACTACATTTTGATTGGCTGGTACGACATGACTTACGTATTTGTTTACAAGAACTTCCAATCAAACAACAGTGTTACAGGTAATTCCCGCCCAAGGTCAAAGGATCTCGGGTCATTATTTATGTCATTGGTCAAATAGTCATGATAGTAGTCTATTATTGCAGCGTTTATCAAGTTTAAGGTTATAAATTTATTTTGCTCTCTAAATTCCATATTTTTAGGGGGAATTCGGCAATACGTACGTAGTATTTTGCAACTTCAAAAAAAATATTTACAAAATATAGATATCCCTTACTAGTACCAGTTGGCAGCGCAGCCTATATGGACAGTACCGGTTCTCTTCAGAAATAGGATATCAAAAAACATGCTTGTCTTTCTAATATATGGCCGCGCACCACAGACGAACGTCGTGATATTTTAACCGCTATATAATCGCTTAAAATGTATTCCTTGCACAAAATATTGGCATTAAAAAATGGCAGTTTTTGCAAATCTACACTTACAAACGGGTATCTGTGCTGTAATTTAGCAGTGTACTTTTTTGGTTGTGGACCAAATGGTGAGTTTCAAGTGACCTTCGGCAATCAAAAGGGGGGCGTTTATTGGAGGGTTTTTATTGTCATGTAAAGTAGTGGGGGGGTGTATTAGAGGGGGGCGTTTATTAGAGAATATACGGTATTCATATATCAAGTGTTGATCAATAGAGAATATTATTTATATTCAGTAAAGTTATATGGATTAGAATTGCAATGCATATCAGGTGTAGAAGTCAACGTACTTAATAGTCCGTCTACAATGGTAAAGAATAGGGCACTCAATTCGTTATCGTATATGGAGCCAGACTGTGGCTCCGGCGGACGATATGTGCTTCCACACGCACACCAACCCTCGTTAGTCTTGTGGTAGGTAGCTCACATCATGAGATGTCGGTGTCAGGTTCGAATCTCCTGCTTCTTTTAAAATATATCAATTTTCATATTTTTTTAGGTTAGAGGGAACCATTTTAAAGTCCAAAAAAGATCAGTAAAACCAATAGCTTGCCCGTTGAGGTTAGTGAGGGAGACTGCTCCTGGAGCATGGTGTTAGGTGGTCAAAAAACTAAAATGTGCAAATTGGCTTGATTTTGTTGCCTGACCACAATGTTTGGGAACACTTTTGGTAAATGACCAGCTATTAAGTTAACAACGGCTGTCCTATTTTGGGCTCAGGGGGAGCACTGCAAAAATCTTCAGACCTGACTTTATATTAACATATTGTTTTCTGTGCTTAAAAAAATTGGAACAGTTAATACACAATTCTCTGAAACCATAATAATTCAATTTATAAAGAATATTACGATCTAATTATCAAAGCGGGCGAGGTGGCGAACGGTCTAAGGCGCTGAACCGTCGGCAGGGTATCGACAGAGCGGCCCAGCGAGAGTGGGTTCTTGGGTTTATACTCAAATAGTTCCATATAAGGTCGAGATTAAATAATGGTGCAGTAGTGTGATTATGGAATTTCTTTTTGCTCCCACCCATTGCGGAAAATGTGCAGGTGTATGCAATGGGTCCGGAGCTCATGGTTTTTCGGAGAGTCATGGAAGCTGTTGTCCCGTTTTTGTTTTATAAGGGGAGTATTCCTGAAAACGTATAAAAAGTTACGACTATCGAAAAGAGTAGGGGACATCCCGGTGTTAACTGAAACATTACTATAGGGACCAGGGCCCTTCCAACCAGCAATAGGCCAGCGTGGAAGGGGAGGCCGAAATCCAGCATGGAAACTAAGGTTGAGGCTTTCGTCAAACAGGGGACGGACATAGGCTAATGATGATAGTATCAAAACCTTTGACACGTCTAAAAAATATAAATTGTAAAAACTGAAAGGAAAAAATCTTGCCAGCAAATTCTGCCACACAAAATTACGGTAAAATTGCAGAATACATATGATAAAAGCATTAATCAAAATACTTAAAACATATTGGGGGAGTTGGTACATAGGTGGTGAATGTGTATGAGGATAAAAAACACTGACGACACCCTAACTTCGTAGGCCTATCAACAAGGTCTACCCAATTTACAGTGATATACTGTAAAAATTACAGTTGTGGTAATAACAACAATATACCAACCGTTCAAGGATTTTTGAGAAACCTGAAAAACAGACAACACTATTACAAACCGTCAAGGATTTTTGAGAAACATGAAATATTTACACTGATCTACAGAATTGCATTCGCAGGGGAGTACAGATGGTGAGTGGGTGGCGATGTCGCACCTCCAAATTGCACAACGGCCAAAGGTCTTACTTTTAGATGATTTTCCCTAAATAAATCATGTACGGCTTGATGAGTCTTATTTTAAAATTTTCGGCATAATCTTTTTGATCTGTAGAGAAATATATGTAAAAGAATGCAGAATTTGAGAGGGGCGTTTCGTTGCACATGCTGGGGAATCATCAATACAGAAAACGATTAAAAGCACCTGGGAAAATTCAATAACCAGTGAAATAGGAGAAAATCATTTTCCAATTGAAAGTATTGGAACAAGCAAGGTGTTTAACGTTGTCGTTATTGAGCAACTTTTTTCAAATGTCTCTCTAATAAAATCGTTGAAACAAACGTGCTTGTTCCGTCCTCATTGGAGATGCTTTATTTTATAGGAGCACGATGTGCTTCACTGGTGGAAATGTGACCGTCCCATTCTCTGTGGTAACTTCCATTCGTAACCAAATATAAGAAAGTCTAATTAAATATCTATTAAACTTTAGTAACAAATCCCGGGAACTGACGGCAGGGTATTCATGGAGTACATCAGGCGCAGAGCTTTCGTAGGTGCGCTTCCATGGTAAGGAAACTACGATATAGCCAGCACAAATGGTTCCAAAGATAAACTCAGCGCATCTCCTCCAAAGTTTAAAATGTTCCAATGATATCGTAATTCTATGTCGCATGGCAAGGACATGTTCCACCATTCAGATCAGGGAGGGTTTGATCTCGACGTGGTTCGTCTACTAACAGTTGCAAGAATTCTTTAAAGTGGGAATTTTTCGGGTCTGTTGGGGACATGGTATTGTTCTTTGATCTTGTGGATACCAAAAATATAGTTTCCAAGTTTCGTATGATCGCCACGCTTTAAATGCTCTTCACTCGCATTTGAGACCTATTTGACTGTTATAAGCAGAAAGTAAACGTGAAAATGGGTACGGAAAACATGAATTATGTAAGTTCTCAGTACTTCACTCCTTTCCGTTAAGTTTTATATCATGTACTTTTTCACCTTGTCATTCCACGTCTAGGCAATATCTATGGGTTGACGAATGATTGGTACGTGGAATCAAGCATTTCAGTTCGGACCAATAAAACTCTGTCCCAACTAGTTCCAGCTATTTTAGCAGTTAACAATAAAGCAGACGGTGTTTGTCGTCTACAAAACAGAACGGTGGGGGTGTTTGATGACATCTTTTGGAGCATTATGGTAGTACCTCTCACATGCTTTCTTGACATCTTGTCGGCGTTGTTGCGTCACTCGTTGTCTCGTGTAAAAGTTTGGTGTATGACCATTTCTTGTTTAAGAGAGGTGAAATCTGCGAATGATAAGCGAAATAATATTGGTATTACAATTAAGCCTATTATATACTACTGCTGATACAACTACTACTGCTGCTATAAAATACTTAAAGATGTAAAACAAGGATGAAAATATTGAGTATGCAGAAATTGTCAAGACCAAAAAGAAGCGAGGACAGAGGACAGAAAAAGGAAGGCCTGCAAATAAACTAAAAATCCTGCAAAGTGGAAAAGGACCAAAGACAATAATAAAGCAAGTAGTCGAAATCATCAAAACGTCAGACACAAAGATGGAACAGAAACTATAGATGATGTACCTAGACGTCACTTGTTGACATTCAGGACCCCCTCTGTGGTTTCTGGCAGGCAAAATATTACAGTAGTTTTTGTGGACAGACCACATAAAATTGGTATAAATTACTGCAGAATCTTCCTGATCTAAATGGTCACAAAATGCAGCTGGTCGGCATTAGCTTATATGCTTGATAAAAAAGTTAGTATTATTAAATTCGAAAACAAAAGTTACAGCAAAAAACGGAATTTCCCCATGCAACGTATTAGGTGCTTTGCCTGCCAGTTTTCTCTCTTGACACCAAAGGAGGCGCATAAACATAAGCAAATGTCACCAGATATAAACAGCTAATGGAAAAGTCAAAGAATATCAAACTTGGCTCTGTCTGATTCCGTAGACCACCAGAAGGCAATGATACCATAGAACATGAAGATGCGTTTGAGCTGTGAGACAAGGGACTGGAGTAGAATGAAAATATAGAGCAATACCACTGGACACTTATAGTACGCAGAGCTAGAATACACATAGATAATGGTGTCTCCAAAGAGGTGAAATAGAGAGAGAAGGGGTAGGCAGAGAGAATATTATCTCCCAAAATATTCACACAGCAGTAGAGAAAAGTGAATCAACAGTGATGGAAAAATGCTAACAGACCTAAGATTTGCAGATGAGTCCTTGATAACCTACCTCTGTAAAGGATCTGGTAATTTCAGCTGGTAGCTTGAATAGAAGAAAAGTAAAAAGGTTGAGATTCTTAACAGATGCATAAAGGTAAAACAAAGATATGACCAATTATGAGGACAATAGGAGAAAGTGCGTAGAAAATCAGCCAATTGAAAAAGTGGAAAGCTATAAATACCTGGAACAAACACTGAAAATGGACACCGACACAGCTGGGGGGTACTCACCCGATCAAGATGGGGCGGCTTTGAAATGCACAAAGACGTGTTGACTGATAAGAACTTCATTATGTCTTTGTTTCCAATTTCTTGGTACAGCGGATTGTAATACAAGGTATTCTAAAAGGACCCCAGGTTTGATTCCACCGACTTTTGCATGATCGGGGTAAAGTTAACAAAAAAAACATTTCTCTAATAGAACCTGGACATTGTAATGAAGCCGCTTTCTCATTGAAATTTTAACTATTAGATACAGGGCAGACAACGATGAATTTATTAATCTTCTGGAGATGGCCCAGCGCACTTCAAGTGTTGAAAAAACCCACGTGCGATTGGCCGGTCGAGTCCGGGCCGGTCGAGGTCGGCAAGCACACGTGTTTCTTTTTCAACAGTGCGTTGCGCTGGCAATCTCCAGGTTACGATTATTAAAATAGGTCAGCTTTATCATTGTTTAAAACACCCGAGTTGTTTAGCTTTTTTCTAGAATAACATTCGTTATGCCAAAACGATTTCCTTAAGTGGGGGCTTTTTATTATATTACACTTTGAATGGGTTCACCTATTAGTAAGCCATATATAGACAAGATATAGAGTTTGGACAGTAATTTTCATTTTTGACACAAATACGTTTAATGGTTTCATGATTACAATTGCAATTTTAAATCTCAAATCTTATGTTTTTGTGAATTCAAAAACTAAAGCGGAATTTTTTCCAGTTGCTTTGACATTGGGGAAGTATTAACCCCTCAAATTCAATTCTATGAGGGACGGGAGATAAATCATTTTAAAAGCTCACCACCACACACCACCATCTTTAAATTAGGAATAACGGTATTGTTTAATTAGCCTCTGCCGTGTGTCTATCGTGTCATATCACTCGGGCTACAGCACTATTTTAGTAAACAACTAAGGCGCACGAGTTTTTACGCTCAAATAGTGCTGTAAGCCCGTGCGATATGGTGTATAGGATAAGGCATTAGTGGAGTGCGATTCGGGGATATAATGCATGCTTGGAGGCATTAATAAATTAACCTTCATTAGCGGGGCAACTGTGAGCACGAGCGCTAAAGCGCTCGTGCAGTGCTCACAGTGTCCCCGTCTATCCATATATTACTTTATTAATGCCTCCAAGTATGCAATTAATCCCGAATGCACTCCACTAATGCCTTATCTGTGCATAACCCCTGAGCAATGTAATTTTATACCCCATCCCAACTAAATCCAATATTAATAACTCTTTTCTGATAATTTTTTGGATAACTTTTAAACAATTTATAACTAGAAATATCGTAGTTCTACGAAATTTCCACAACACTGGGTTGACTGCATAAAGCAGCAAGCATGGAAGAGAAGGTGTGAAAATTATACATTAGTATATTGGAGTAACCGATGATTACAGCTTAATATAGGTTAGATTTGACAAATTGCTCATGTTACAATTGAACGTAGCGATTACGCATTAATCAACACTTACTTTTGGATGAATAATAATCGCAGTCGATTTGCATGCCGATAATTATTAAGTTCTTGATGTATCACGATCTATTTGTATATTGAAATCGGGGTTATTAACACCGCAGACTTTAAAATAGACAATTGTAGCACCTACTGCCGTTAAAGTTACTCTTGTTTTGTAACACCCATAGAATAAGATTTCTCTTTTAAGGTATAGACTCTGTAGTGAGTTTCAATCTGATTCTTTGTTTCCCCGTTCGTAAAGCCACATAACCTGGGAGTTGTGGTAATGAACGTTCTGGGCCTGGTATTAATTGCATTGCCATGGCCATGAACTGTTCAAAAAGCGCTTTTCCTCACTCGAGGGGGAAGTAAAAGCATGCGTGCTTGCGTTCGTGATTATTAAATTCTATTGTGTAATAATGCCGCTTGATAATGTACCCCCCACCACCCTGATAATGCACGCATGCATATCATAATGTTTAAACAATCGTGTCTTAATGCACGCATAGCATATTCAAAATCGTGTCATAATATACGCATGCCTATTCAATATTTGAGGTAAGGCGGATTCCCGCGAATATAATTTTAACGCTAAAACAAAAAAAACCCTCGAAAATAATGCTCTAGTGGTTTATTACAGAGAACACGGCAGAGGCTAAACAATACCTTTATTCACATTCTTTAACATCTTTTATACAAAATAAGAAGCTGTATGAAACTATAAGACTAAAATGTAATGTAGATTTTATACAACTATAATACCCGAGTTTTCTAAACCACTCATCCCACATTGTTATTGTGCGACTTCGATTGGCTCGAGCACGCATATGCGTAACGGCGTCACGCGAACGGCGCTGTACCATTTTTATAGGGGGTATCGTCGCATATAACCGGCTATGCACCATTACTTGCGTAACCAATCTCAATGTTTTAAGAACTTTTTTAATGTCCCTCTCTTGTATGCCCAATACAAGTTGAGAGGTTTGTAGTTGAAGTTTTAATAATAATCACATTGGATATATTTAAGAACTTGATACAATCCAATTATGAGAAAGTAATACTTTAATAATTTATAATCTTCCTTCCAAAACCATTACTAAGTTTCTTGTTTCCCAGTGGTGTGGCTATAGTCTGTAATCTTGTCATGCTTTTCCTTCCCAATTTTAGCAATGTCATATCTGGATTTCCGTACTGCTTGTAACTCCATTTACGATCATATCCAATCGTTTGTTTGTTTATATACTGAGCAAAGCCGATGGCTCCTGTGTTCGTTTGTTTAATTTTTTAGTCCCTAACCAATATACATTTGTGCGAACTTCATAAATATCACGTTTCCTCATCCTTCACAAAAAAACCATGTAATATCGTCACATAGGCTATAAGAGCGATGTTTTACTTTAACTCCTTCAAATGTAAATTTTATCTTTTTATACATTTTGAATGTCCTAATTTTATGGTGGTCAATAATTCCTATTGCTAATATGAAAAGAATAGCTGAAAGAGACAATCCTGCTTTCTTGATTTAAGGGTTCCATGGGCTATTGGCCAAGTAGTCTGGCTCTGGTCGGGGTACAGTCTAATTCTAATATTATGTTTGCGTTTTATCTCATCTCTCTATGATATCTCGTTTTGAGAAATCCGTGCGGCAGCATATTGTTAAAATTCCCTTTTGTGATATCGGAAATTTAGTCCAGAAACACTGTTCAAAGAGACATCAGGACAGTTTTGAGAAAAGCTCTCCGATTTTTTTTGAACCCCGTCTTTTGTACATATTTGGAATGCTTCCCAATGGTTTAGATCACCCTGAATGAATAAGCCGAATAACGCAGTACTATGTAATAAGATGATAATTTAGTATTTCTCTGTCGTGCACGAACAGAAAATCACACATGGTTTCCTCTAGGACGATTACGACATAGCAAGTTCAACACGGTTTCCGGTTTTTCTTTTGTTACTTGTTTGTTCCGATAAAACACCTCGAACGTCTCGGTAGGTGGTCCTACAACCGATACAGATTTGGAAGAAATTCGTATCCTCAAAAAATATCCTCCTGTCACTTTGAGTTTCTCCTTGTTTGTCTGATTATGAATTTGAAAATAAGCGCTTAAATTTTCCACAAATGTGAAATTAGAGGTCAAAGTGTCAATGCTTTTTTAATTTAGATTAGTAAGAAGAAAATTAAATATCGCAGTTGGAGGCAACACAAAATAATGAGAATTATCATAGAAATTCTCGAGGTTTGGTCAATTCGCGAAGTTATATTTTCGACCATAGCTTTTGAACGAAGTTCCGATGTTGTCAAACAAAAAGCTATAGAAAGGTATCTGTCTCTTAATTCTCAAAATTCACTTTGATTTTATGTCAATCCACCACATATGCCCCCTAACCCTCGTCTTACGAGCCGTTTTTTGTTTACAACACAACGGTTACAAGGTGGTTACCACACCCGAAATTCAATTATAAATCACCCGGTGCTTATGATTTTCCGCCCTTTTCCAGTGATATCAAAATAGGTATTAACTACCTATTATGGCGTCAGAATAACGTCATCAAGTCCGCGAGCGGCAAAATTGGCATTTTCCACAGACATGACAGAAAAGGCGAAAAACCTATCGATTTTGCGCTAAAAAAGGTAGGAATATCGGTTCTTGATGCGTTTTTCAGATTAATTAACTAGTTGTACACAAACATAAGGTTTTAGATCTATTTGGTTGAAAAATTGTGGATAATAATTTCAAAATGTATCATTAAAATATTCTGGGGTGGCAACCATCTGCCTAACCGTCCGACTTGACGCCCATTACCCTACCACTCTCGTCCGGTGAAGGCGCTACCTTGCGACTTCACATTTTCCCCTAATGAAATGCCCAGAAAAAGGAGTGAATTGAAACATGATTACTGGAAGTATTTACGAAAGCTTCGGCATTTAATTTTTTTGTAGTACTGCAATGGAGTATTGCAAGGTTCACTGGGGGTTAACCACCAGGAATGGGACACGACTCTGTTCAGAGGTGGAGGAAAGGCGGCGAAGGAAGAGGAGAGGCCCTCTAAAACTACGGCCCCTACGGCCTCGGGACACTTTTATGAAGCTACCTTTAAGTGAGAAAAAATTATTTCGATTGCTCAACACGTTAAGTTTTTTAAATGAAACCCAAATAATCAGGTTCGGATGGATTTGCTCAATCTCCCTTTACTAACTCAAATTAGAACTTACCGTGTTGCTCTCAATGTATGTTGTTTGATTCCCGTGATCACCTTTATGGACATTGTTAAAAACGTTTTTAGTGTTGGAAAAGAAAATATATACATAGGTATTTTTACGTGGTCCACCATATTCATACACTCACAATTTGATTATTTCATCGTAAATTCGGCATTAACTCTGATAATGATATTGTAATGATTTTAATAAACTGATGAAAGTATCTGTGAAAGTATGCGAGTATTATAAATCCTTTGCTTTTGGATCGGTATTTCTTAGACTTTGATTATAGACTCTGGTTTTGAGTAGCCTGTTTATAAGGAAGGTCCTTGGCCAGCTGTTGGTTGCACACCGTACTGGATAATTCTGTTTTTACCGAGAGATTTGTTATGCATACTTTGCCACTTAAGTGGAAACCCTTCCGTGAAAGTGGAACCGAATACTTTTTGTTTTTCAATGGAATCAAACTTCGATGATTATAATTGAATTTGAGAAATACATTTTTTAAACATTCCAGAATATAGATCTTAAACCTATTTTTCATTTCTGGATTTCGTGCACATAGGTAAATTATGAGTAGGACTATCGCCAATACATTTTTTTGTGTTATTTATTATTTCTACACTAAAAAATATGTTGTCTTAAAAATCTATGTTGGGCTAATTACACAGGTAGTCTTTGTCAAAGACGCTTCAAAGACGCTTTTTTCCACCTGTCGAGAAAAGACTGAAAGCGCGTTTTCTTGCAAAAACACAACATCATTTCTAAGATCAACTATAGTAGATTTCAAAATAAGTGAGACCGCATTAAAAGTTTTAGGTCTGTCCATTTACCGTGAGAGGTAAGAGGGATTATTTTAATGGCCACAGGTAAAAAGTTAAAGTACTCATGTATAGTAATGTAGCTAATAAAAAATGTTGACCTAAAATACATTATTTCACATCTAAGATAGCTTGGATGTTTCAATTGAAGTATCAGGATGAAAACACCAGCAGTTATTTCATTAAACGTTGTTATTTGAACTAAATATCATTCGTTATTACAGTATTGGAGAAATAATGCATTCTCATATCAATGCACACATAACACAACTAAGTTTTTATTTGGACATCAAAATGGGCCAACCTTGTATTAAGAGATTAGCGCAAAGCGGATTTGACATCCGGACCAACCATGAATAAATCCTTCCATCATTAAAAACAGGACCAGTATATAACTTGAATATCTTCACCATGACCGGGGGATTTAACCATATCAAAAATGCAAGAAGTCGCACATAAACCATCGGGAGGGACTGAAAGCAATGAGGGAAAAAGGAAGAAGGCTGGCCAGCGATTTCGTGCCCATATGAGTTTGGTGACGTCATCGCTACTCTGGCACTTTTTTTTCACTCAGTGCTGTGGGATTTTGCTAGATTTGGTTGGTGTAGGGTTAATTTGAAATCACTATTAAGTTTCCCGCTCCAGGCGGAATCTGAATAATGAGAACATTTTAGTGTATATTACCAATAGCGATTCGTTATATAGTTTTGACGTGTTTTACATAACATGGAAAAACCCAGATGTGAAAATACCTGTCAGGTCTCCGGGGCGCTTTTTTTTTGAAACACACCAGTGACCTCAAGTGGAACTGTTGATTGATTATTATTTTTTAATGTGTAGGTCTTCAATTGTGTATAAACACAATCAGGATTTGCAGGAGGCCTGGTTTGCCAAGGGAAATACTTGTTCAGGGGGCACGTTTGGCAGTTTGAAGTTTGGGTCATCAGTCCAGGAACTTTAGGTCTGTGTACAGATAGAAGTGGAAATAAATAAGCCATCATAGGAGCATCATAGCTGTATTTTTTCAGGATGTTTGGCTACTGTTGTGGAAGCACAAATACAAAAGGTCCCCAAGGAGTCCCCTTGGGCCTTTGAGTAATAAGGGGTAAAGTTTATAGAGGGGTAAAAACAATTTATAATTATTAAATTGAGCTAAACTATGTAACTGTTGGATTCTTCTTGTCACATGATTACACAAAGGTATGGGTTGCCTAACTTTGGACCTTTAGTTTTAGGAAGACAGGCCCCAAAATTCTTGCAAGGTCATCGTGGGAAAAATTTCAAAAACATTCGATTTTAATTAAATTAATCCAATTACTCGTACAGGCGGTCATATCATGGCAAAAAATGGTTATTCACTCCATCGACTTTTTAACTATTGACCTTATAGGGCTTGGCTTTTGCCCCCATAGATCCTGTAGAAACCTGTCATATGAGCCCTATAACTATAATCAGGAAATTACTTCAACATTTAAATATCCTTTCATTTCATACTTACAACCAGATGAACAATTTGATTACACTTTTGAAACGAATGTATCATTCTGTAATCTTTACCTCAGTAGGACCTTGAAACGTTATTTCCCTATAGTTGATAACGGTATAGTCAACAGATAGGGCAAAACTACCCTTTTTAATCCTTATGACGTGACTCAAATATTTGGTATACATTTGAATACAATTGGACCCCTGTACAAACTTGCCCCCTTATTATTAGAAAAACATTAGAAAACTATCCTAGAAAAATCAGCTATGGCTTATTTATTTCCAGGTATTTTTCTATTAATCTTGGACTAATGTTCCTCCTGTTCAGTCCGGCAAACGACGCAATAAAGAATTTTGTAATTTTTGCAAATTTCCACCGATTTTAGCCGTTAAAAGAGCAAATTTGACTTGGTCACATTATTTCCTTTCGTATTTTGCGTTGATTTAACCATAAATTCGCAATACATAAAAATGCTTGGCACATACAATTAAATAGCTAGTAAGGTCCGGCTAGAAGATAATTTATTTTGGAACGTGCTTGTGACAAGCCATTTCACAGGCTGGAACAGGGTGTTCCTTGGGAACAGCAAACTTCATTTTGCCAGTTTTTACGATTACCGATATCTTTCCCCACTATATTTCTTGTCTTTTGTCTAACTTTTGGATATGCATCATTTAGTGAAAGACATATTAAAATCCATCACCTCGTTATTAGGGATCGAGTCCCTAGGAATTCTCAATCCGCCCACGGAGTGTCAGTTAAAAATGTTCAACGGAGAACTGTTCTAAGAATACTTAGAACAGAATTACCTTTAATAACTGAAATAGAGTATGGATCAACTAGATGGTTTTGAAGTTCATGTGGTCAATAATATATAATTATTTGTAAGTATATTGCATATATTTTTGTTGTACGGGTTTTTCCTTTCATAAATTACATTCAAATTAAGTATTTAAATATTCGTGTAATAATTTTAGTTATAATTGATGATGAGCGATCACTTTGCTTGGTGGCCCCACTCCCTCACGCCTATACAAACCAAAGGGAACACGGCAGACATACCACCTACCCAAAATATCACATTTTTAAATAAATATATTCACAATTTCAACAGTGTTTCAACTTCCGGTCAAACTTCATCTGCTCGTTCTGCTACATACTTTCTCATATTGACATGACTTGGACACAAACATTAATGACCACATCACATATGTGCCCCCCTTGTTGGGGCAAATGTCACATAACGTCCACAAGATTTGAAAGGTTTGTTTTCCCCAAAATGCTACCCTCCAATACCAATGGATAGGAAGCAATGGTATCCTGCATCAAACTATGCTCGGCATGGCGATCAATTCATTAAGTCATTTTCGACCTGAATATCTATTTTTTTTTTTTTAAATTTTTAAACAATGCGGTTTCCGAACCACAGGTTCCCCCGCCCGTCGCGATAGTTACATGAGGGAAATATTTAATGACCATAAACTATTTGTAGTTATGTGACCTTAGATGACCCACT
>JAMKCH010012880.1:0-46921 GCA_023653785.1 Ophioderma brevispina
TGTAATTTATTTGTGTGACTTTAACCTCAAGAGTACTACCCTTGGATTGGTTACAAATAAACTTATAAACTCTTCCAATTTGCATGGTTACCCCTTCCAAAGTAAAGATATTCAGGCAAAATTACGGTGGTTGTAAGTTTCTTTATGGAAGGTTTTAATCATACCAAAATCTCAAGTTCACTGGAATGAGCTATATAGAAACAGTAACATGCACAGGATCTTTGAGTGGGGGAGCACAAGAAACATTTTCCCCTGAATGGATGGTAAATAAATGTTTATACAAGTGCTGACCTAAATGTAGACTTTAATAATAATGTGATTCTTTGCGAATGGATCAATGGATCCCCCCCCCCCCCCGACTGGCAAACCAAACTGGGCGACATGCCCCTCCCCTTGCGCACACCACTGTATATAGAAACACAGCTGGAGAACTCATACTAAAAGTAGCTCTCAGTCTGATATCCTCAACTCTGATCCTGTGGGTAAATTTCAAATGATCTTGTCTAAAGGCTGTCACATGCATTAACACTTACTGTGCTCAAGTGATCGAGATCTCGATCAATACATGTGGCAGGTATTATAAAATGCTGCCTTTGTGTGCATTAGAGGTGTTAAAGTGGCATCTTGTGATCCATAGCCTCTTCCCTGACTTGCCTCAAAAGGTTCAGACTTTGATATCATCTCAGCTGTTAGCTTTTGCATTGTATGCTTCTTACGTGAAGGTTCGGTCACTTGTTATTTTTCTGTGCATGTGATAGACCTCAATATTCATACTATATGGGCAAGCTTGGATAGAGTGCAAAACTTGGGAACCTGTTCCAAAGAAATTTTGTTATTTGAATGGAAAAGTAAAGTAAAGTCTCGTGCCGAGCAAGCTCGTGCGCGGAGTGCCCATCTCTCTTTCTTTAGCGTTTGGGCCAGACTCCTCCATATTATGTTTGCTGTGGGGAGTTCGCCACTCCTCCCGCACAGCGAGTCTGTTACTTTCCCAGCATTGAATAATGCTGGTACCCATTTATACACCTGGGTGGAGAGGAGTAATTAAGGTAAAGTGCCTTACTCAAGGGCACAACACGTTGGCCGCAGTGGGACTCGAACCCACGACCTTTGGATTGCGGGACGAGCGCTGAATGGAAAATCTTGCCCTTTAAATAAAAGAAATAAGAATTGAAATAAAATTTGGCATTCTTATTTGATTTTTCTATAGCACCATATAGCTTGTGAGCCATAAAAGGAAAGATAATTTTAATACTCTTTAAAGCACATGCTCTGTATTGTGTGGAGGCTCTGTGGGGCCACTCCATCGAGTAGACTATTTTAGATTTCAATAGAGAGTTCATTCACGATCATTGCCATTTCCAAGAGAGCCTAGATTGCATTAGAGCTGTTGAGAGGGTTCTCTTGTAAATTTGTCAACTGTTTTTCAAGTTCTATTTTCTGTAAATTTGTGAAGTTCATGTACATAGAAAAAACTACACTTGTACTATTATATTAAGTTGTACTAGCTGCTTGAATTTTGGAATGGAAATGAAATTGAACAGAAATGTGACAGCAAGTGTGTGCAGTGACTTTTGGACGCAGGCTGCGGGTCAGTTATTTGGTAAAAATGGACTGTTTTGTGGACATTTTTGTTTCTGCCAAAGACTGCTTATGTTAAAATTGTTCTTTACAAATTGTCCTGAAACATACTGCATATCATTAAAAAAAGAGAGAGAGAGATGGGACTGTTATCCCACGGTGCACTGATCTTGAATGCGGGTTTGGGTATTATGTGCAGACTCCCAGTTTGTAACATTCTTCAGTTCTTTAAACCCCCTGTTGAAGCATGGATCAGTTCCTATGACCCAAATTCTGGCAAAACAACCAAAATGTGGATTCCTTTACAAAAACGTAGAGAAATTGGTGTTTTTTTAAGCTCTGCATTTTCTAAAGTTGGCCCAAGATATAGTTCCCAAGGCCATTATATTGGTCCAAAATTCATTTGCAAAGACTCAATTTAAAAAAAAATGCATTTCTCAAACTCCCAAGTTTTGTGTGCCACACACCCCTGTCCAAACCAAAGTTAAGCCCCCTCAATGGACCCTATGGGATCCTTAAACAGAATTTCTCATGTTAGGAACTAATTATCACATGTACCTGCAAATATGATTGGAATTCAAATTGAGAAAGCAAGATTGGAATTTGACTGTTTATGTAATCTGTCAATTATAAGTGATTGGAGCTTATGATAAAGCCTCAGCTCAAGTGTTTCTTAGATAATTATGACAGAAGAAATATGACAAGACCTTATCAACTGCTTTTGCCAACTTTTATGTATCAGTCATGATTGATTGATACCAAGTTGTTATTTTCCCCGGAACTTGAGAATGGTTGATTAGGGACCTTTTAACATTTCTAATAAGGAGTTGGTGGGAGATTTGTCTCTAACATCTGGTCATACATGCAGATGTATGCTCATGTATGCACGCTTTCAAACCAACAGTTCAATTGGGATCTTTTGCTCTCTCTCTCTCTCTGAACAACTGCCAATTTCTGACAACCAGGGACGTACAGAGTTAGTAGTCTCTCTACATAACCCCTACCTCTGAATATGCCCGAAAATTGCCAATTTTAACCCCTGCTCCTATTTGTTAGGGAAATATACTGTGTGTTTGACAGTAGACTGTATTTAATAGCCAGTCTATTTGGAAATAAAACATAATGTCCCAAGTAGGTTTGTATGCAAATTTGACAGGCTCAAAAATAGCATAGGTGATTTAATCAATCCATCAACTTTAATAAGCCATTGTAACTTCCGGTAGTATTTTTAGGACTCCTGACCTTTGACCCCGTCAATATTTCAGGAAAATTGTCTTTTAGTAATTTCGAAAAATAGTTCTAAGATATTATTTGAGTATTTAAAAATATAGAAAACATGTTTTACTCTAATTTACGGCATGATTTTTATCGGCTATATTGCTGGAATTGTTATAAAAAATAATTATTAAAACCATAATCTTGATTTGTCAAAGGTCAGGAGTCCTAAAAAGTGGCAAAACCTTCCCACAATGCATCATAAATCTGTAATGTCGATTTCGCTTATTACAAAGAACAATTTGCATTTTCTATGGACAGAGCCAGAGTGGCAGAGATTAGGCTCTCAGAGATGAAATTTTGGTGTTCATGTGAGGCAAAAGCAGTTGGAAACTAGACCAATTTTAATATACAGACTCACGTCAGATAGCAAAATACCCTCTCTCAAAGAGCCTCTTTTATTAGAAATTATAATGATAGTCAAGGATATCTGCTATGCAGTGCATCGTTATGACATGTGATATGTGTATTATGTATGGTATTGTATGCTCATCAATTTTTCTCCATTTAATTTCAAAAATTGTGCAAAAGACAACCATAATTTACATGCATAAAATTTCCACTCTGTTCTAGAGTAATATGGGACTACTTTTTAAAGATAAAAAATGCTTCTGTAGTTTCCCAAATGAAGCCTGGTTGAATGAATCCTAATCCTTACATTAGCCCTAACTGAGATCACAAATGAAATTTACCTGTTTTTATGTTGGAAATGGTGCAAAACAAGCATTTTAAGGGTATTATTTTGATTGTTTTTCTGCTTGAACAATCACATAAGACTTGTGCAAAGATGGATTTTTCATAATTTTCAATAGCAAACAACAATGAAATTTAGACTTATTAGCCTATCCTCCAACCCTTTATGACTCTTATTAGTTCTTTATTATTAAAAAAATGTGGAAATAGTTTTTCCCCTTATTTTTAAAACCAAATACTAGAAGTTAATATTTTATGTTGGTTTCCAGTATTGGTGTACAAAGGGATTTGTGCTCGGTTCCACAGCAAATTTGCACTGATTTTTTTTAATTTTGAAAAAAAAAATATACTACTGCATTATTTTGGAATTTTGCATACACTTTACCCTTTTTGAAGATGGATAAATGCAAATAATTTTAAACTGGTCACTTACCATTTATGATAACACAAAATTTTAATCTGGGAAAAAATTACTTCCACATTATTTTGGAATAAGGTATACACCTTTAACTTAACCCAATTGAAGATTGATAAATACATAATTAACTTTGAACTAGCCAATTACGCCAACATAATATGGTAACATACACAAATACAAGCATTGAATCACGGTAGTATTTTAACCATTTCATTTTAATCGGTTTTCACAAACACTCATCAGTAAATACATCCATCAAGCTTTTGTGCTCTTCACAATGACCATAATAGATTCCTTGATAAATTTCAGCCACTTCTGCCTCGTGATAAAAATAACCTTGTCGTCTTTACCCTTGTACCGTAATCAATAAAGAGTTGGCTGCCATTATCGCAGCAGAGAAAGTGGATTTTAATTTCAACAAATTGTGTATAGATTTGAGAAGGTTGGTTTTGACCATACTTAGGTTGATGTATACACGAGCATAGAACAATCCATGTTCATGATGTTTGTCATGTGTTAGAAAATGTCTCATAAATGTATTTTTGGGGTTTTATTTATAAAAACGATATGTTTCCCACCTGTAAAAAATACCTGTTAAAATGTCCATGATGGAGAGCTATTGATAATTCATGAACTTGAAAGCAGATAGCAGAGTGAGGGCATTTGCATATACGGCCAAGGCATCGAGGTGATTCATCAATGGAAGTGTCGCCATTTGAATTGCAAATAAATGGCCATTGTGAAACTATGCTTTGTTTCTTAGAATGGTGGCTGATATAGATTACAGTGCTGTATCTAAAAATCATTCCATCAGTTTATTTTTCATTTCAAGAAATTTATTTGCAAATACCAAAAAGGTTTTGGTAAAAACTGCCAGAATGTGATTAGTTGTACCATTTTTTATTATGTTCTTTTGTTTTTAGTCAGTGGAAGATGCTTTTTCATGTGTTCATGTTTCATGTGTTCTCTTAGTCACCATGAAATTGAATATCACCCCATGGCTGTTTGGTGGCTCTTTATCAACTAATGTAGGTCACTTGTCATGTTATGTTGCTTTTGCCAGATCACTATAATGTAATTTTGACAGTAAATCTGATCTTTATATGTTGTATTATGTTCATTTGTAATCATCAAATATTTATGTTTGAGATGGTAGCTATTTATAAAATACTAACAAAAGGTAATATTTTAGCATAAAACAGAAGAGGATCCTTGTAAAATTAGGAAGTATGCCTACACTCTTGATATTCAAGTCACGTTAGTCTTCGTAGTATTGTTACTGCATTCCCATGCTGCATGGAAATCTACTATGGCTAATCCATATTTGATAAGCTACTGTATAAAGTCTTAAAGGTGCAACAAGAGATTTCACATATCAGGCATTCCTTAAAAAAATCGAAAGTACTGATTTTTGCCCTGATGTAAAGCTTTCCATCAAAAAATATCCCATCTGAAAGGATTAAGCTGAGAAATGTTTCTTTGATACAAAAATTGTGAAATTTCTAATTTCGTATCTGAGCAAATACGAAATTCAGCCTATGTTTTACATTGAAATATAAGCAAATCAAAATCCCCTTTTTTCTCTCTTTTAAGACATTTCTGTAGTCAAATACAAGGTAAGAAATCTATTGAGTATCTAATCTATATGAAATTACTATTATGACACAATATTTGGGTGCCTCAAAATCTCTCGTTGCACCTTTAACATTTGCAAAGTTATATTTTCATGTATTGAAATCATCCATTTTGCCTATTATACATAATTAAAAGATCTGCCATTTTTTCAGTAATTGACAATATACAAAAGGAATCTAATTTGCACGAATTATCATATGCTCATGAAATTTGCAAAAACCACACGTGCACATGTGTAATTATGTTTCATAATAATATATATTGTGCTTAGCTGCGTTAATAACATGGGTTATAACTTTATCAAAATATGAAAGTATTATTAGTCATAGCTTTGCTGAAAAGAAAGTATTATGATGTAAAATAACAAAGGTCATGTTTGTAAATGAGAAGAAAACAGACCGTGAGTGTTGCAAGAAAGCACTCGGTTGATATATATATATATACCTTTATCTTCTCCTGATCCTCGACTCGATTTGCTCCAATTTTTGTGTCAGCCCTGAGGGAGGGAGCGCGTGTTCCAAGCCAAATTATTCGTGCATTTTTCGAAAAATGGAGCAATGTGCACAATGTTGCCTACCGACACATGAGTCATTGCTCTGAACATTGCAGGCATTGAGTGGTGTGTGTGAGTAGCATTCGTTGATTGTGGTCTTAATAAAAAATGGCATATCTTGGTGAAATGGTGGTAAATGCTGGATTTGGATATTTTGTAACTGATGCCAATTTAAGATTGAGATTGAGAATGAAACTGAACAATTTTACAACAAAAACAAGTTTTGTAGTATACAATTCTTTTAGTAAATTGATATTTAAATTTGTTTTTGTCAATTATTTTTCAAGTAAGGGAGATGTATTTGTGTCATTATCCTTATTTTAAAGTGGCACTGGCACATTTTCAGAAAATATGTTATTTCTTCAATTTGCTTGCAAATGATAGTCTAGGCCATTGGAAGAATAGAGATATATTTTACACAAAAAAATAACATAATCCAAAACAGGGACAATTTGTAGGCTAACTATTAAGTTTGCCGTAACCTTAATCAACAAATTGTTCTATTACATGAATATCATAGACTCGTGCTCATTGACAGACCAGTAAAACCACAAGTTCACAGACCAGTCAAACAAGGTGCATTCCGTGAGAATCAACTCTAGCATGTGTTTTCTTGTGTTACACGCCATTTAATGTTGCCGGCAACATTAATTATAAAGAGTTGTTTACCCCAAAGTGTGCCTGATTTTGAGCTTAATATTTTCTGGTGAGGGCTATGTATTTAAAGACTTTACCACCATGCACACATATCAATTTTGAAAAATATAGAGGGTTGCACTATTTTCAAATGTGCTAGTGTCTCTTTAAGCATACCTCACTTCGACTAATGTTTGGATTTAATAATAGGCTCGAGTAATGTATCTTTTTGCCTTTTGAAAGTGAAAATTATTAATATAAAATTTGACACATAGTAGAGTTCATATTATTATAATCGTATCAATAAAATCTAACTTGATATATGTTTTGACCTTGGATTGTGTAGAATTGTATTTATCTTGACAGCAGGTGTAAAGGCTGGTTTAGCATGATTGTGTGGAGGTCTGAGCTGATGTTCATATCGTGTTGGCAGGATAATGAATCCATACCCAAAAGGGTACAAAATTAAAAAGGTGTACTTTTACCAAATTCGAATTTGGGGGAAAGTCCCCTTGTAAACCCCCCCCCCCAAAAAAAAAAAAATCCTGGTTACGGGCCTGTATCAGATGGTGTAAAAATCCCAACCCTTTTGAGCAAGTTAAATTGAAAGGACAACATTGTGGGTCACAGATTGCCTCAATTGTGGCCACTATGTGAATTAACTAAATTGTCATATGTATTCCAATGTGTTTATGTTATGTTACATGCACTGTAGTTTTGTTCAGGCCCAACTATCGAATAGAGTTAGAGGCTAAATAGTCAATATCAATCAGTTTGTAACTCATGCATAAATTCCAGACAGTTTGTTTGTGGGTTTGCCAGTCAATATTGTCACCTTTTTAATTCTTAATTTGGCAGTGCATTCTTGAATTGTTAAGGATTTTCTAATTTTTTTTACTGTATTTGGTCACTCCGGAGTCTTGTTCATTTACATTAGGCCTAGGCCCTAACAAGAAATTTGGTTGCCATTCTCTGACTGATCCTAAAACCCACCGACTCAAACATTTTTCCACCAAATTAAACAAAAAAAAATAAACATTCACCCAACCTGTTTACCAGCCAAAAACTTTTTTAATGTAAAATTACTACTTCCTATTTCTAAAAAGTATATTTCACAAGAAGCTTTCAACAACAAAGTTCAGTGTTCAGCCTCCCGCATGAGGTTATATGATATCTTTGATATTATGCATAAAAAATGGCAAGGAAGGAATTATGATGTACAATGAGTTGAGGGCATTTAGTTTTTAAGTGAGTACTGATTTTTATTCTGAACTTATAAATATTTTAAAATGATATTGGCAAATTTGAGATGATAGTTTAAACCAATAATCATGGTGAATGGTGTTTTGGTTTGTTTGATTGGGGGGGGGCTTGGGGGGGGGGGGGGGTTACAGTGGATTAAACTAAAATAGTATCTTGCAAGTGTACAATCTAAGGTTTAAACAGATGAAGAAACTGGCAATGAGAAAATTTAATATATTTGTATATGAGATTTGTTTATGAGCACTAGAACAGACTCTATGCTATAATTGAGTAATGCCCTGGCATACTGCAGTGGGTTTCTGATGATCATTTGCCATTGTCTAGACATACGTTTCAAGTGGAGTTTAAAGCCACAGGGTAAAAGGCTTATTCCAATCTAGGAGCTATCACTGCCTCAAGTCCTTAAAGGTGCAACAAGAGATTTTGAGGCACCCAAGTAATTTCATGTAGATTAGACACTCAATAGACTTCTCAAATTGTATTTGGCTACAGAAATGTCTTAAAAGAGAGGAAAAAGGTGGTTTTGATTTGCTTATATTTCAATGTAAAACATAGGCTGAATTTTGTATTTGCTCCTAACGGAATTAGAAATTTCACAATTTTTGTACCAAGGAAACATTTCTCAGCTTAATCCTTTCAGATGGGGATATTTTTTATGGAAAGCTTTACATCAGGACAAAAATCAGTACTTTCAATTTTTTTAGGGACACCTGATATGTGAAATCTCTTGTTGCACCTTTAAAGGAATAGATAAGTGAATTGATTTGAATTTATCATTTTACTTAGTGATGTTAGGCATGGGCAATGCCTTTTGTTAAGGGGTGTTAATTCTTAATAGTCAGAGTTAGAACTTGTTAGCTAATTAATGCTAGGCTTAAGTATTATCAATTGGGAAAGCTGTCAATTCTCAATATGCAAAGTCAGAATGTTTGTAATGACTTCTCTTTTTCAGGCTTTTTAAATGGAGGAAATTGGGATATTATGTGCAAGAAAGTATAATTTTTGTTCTGTTAGAAGGCCCCTTGTGGTTTGCACTTGTTTACAAAATTTCTGAGACAAATATACATTAATTTTTATTTTCCAAATAGCAAGACAACATAACATTTAGTGCTAAAATGTTTTTAAAAAGTTTAAAATGCCCCGGAAATGACTAGAAAGTTTCATAATTATTTGGGGCAGTTTTATTACTTTTTAAAATGAATTTTATTGTTAAAATGCATTTTTTTCCAAAATAAAAGGTTTAAGTTTCCAACCATCATCACCATGTGATACCTCTAATAGCCAACCATTGTCGGCCATATCTCCATAACATCCCGATATTGTTCACCATATTATTTCCAAGAGGTTGCCTCTTGTATCTTTTATAATGAGAATATCAAATGTAGTTGGGGGCCGAAGGCAGTGTGGACTCAAATTTCTGACTTGATCCTTTTTATTACGACTTGGTTAAATGTTACTTCCCCGCCATTGGGCACACTAACAAGCTGTGTCTGTCTGTGTGCTGTATTGTGTTGGCAATAGATATGCCATTATGTGGCTCTTAAGGTTCAGATCCTCCTTGTCCTTCTGTATATAAAAGCAGTTGCAGGGACAGTGGCTCTTGATAGGTCCACAGGTAATTATACCTCTGTATAGTCTGATCTGTACTAAAAAAAAACACTTTTCTTTTCTTTTTGTACATCCACTTCCTTACTGGAAAGGTACTTATTCTGACCCCCCCCCCCATTTAACCAGAAGTAGTATCAATTTTGATATCAGATGAAAGGCCATATTTTCTCAAAGTTATCTTGAAATTTCAGTCTTCAAATCCACTTCTTTACCCAGATAGACACCAAAGACTGCCATTTTAAATACACGAATGAATTGATTTATACGTGTTGGTTGAAGATATGAAATTATGAGTTTAAAACTGTTCATCAACACTCACATTTTTATTCTGAATATTTCGGAGAAACCATTCTCCGTCCTCAGCGGATGTTAGCTGGATATTGATTAGCAGATTCTCTACTCCTGGACGGTGGTGGTGTCCTAGTAGGTGTTGCCAGCAGAGAATTGTAAATCTTTGGTAGTTCATGGCCCCCGTCCCTATTCAGGGTGGGGTTAGGTTCTTTCTTTATGAAGATAGCCTCTCTCACCTTCCTTGGTATGAGATTATCCTCCCTGCATAGCACCTTGACATTTCCTATGTCCAGTTCGTGACCTGTGGTTTTATTGTGTTCTGCGAGGGCAGATTGATTTGAAGGAGTTTTGGACGAATATTCTTTTAAACGGCCGCCAAGCACCCTCTTGGTCTCCCCTACGTAGACTTTATCAAATACTTGTGTCAGAGAATATCAATATATACGATTAGAAATCATATTATTAGATGAGTTGTCTGCATACTGTAATACTGCTTTGTAGCAACCAAACTATATATTTGAAAACTTATGGCATTCACTCAATAACATAAACAGAGAGGTAGCAGTTGAGTCGACCAGACGTTTAATAACATAGTGAATGTCAACATTCATATTATTTACCGAGTAATAAATATAGAAATACTTAGCTGTTAAAGGTGCATTTTGTGATCCTAGCACACTCAATTTGGTTTATGCTTGAACAGATATCCTTCTGGGGGAAAAATATTTCAAAATTTCAGTTGATTCGATTTGATTGTGTTTTGGGGTTATGAGCAAGTGTTTGTATCACAGTGCCCCATAGGCTACTTTGTGTTGCAAAGGTGCAGAATTCATAGTTTCTTCCAGAAATGACAGCTTCAGCATCAAAGATTAGGCACACATGTAATACTTAGAGAAACAGTTCAGATTTTGTTGTTGTTGTTTAAAATATTTTTAGGCAAGATGGTGGGTGGGAGGAACAAGGCTGTAGATAAAAAAAAATACCCCTTTTTAATTTTACAACTAGTTTATTATATTGGTTTGTTTTCTTGTCAAAGATTTTTACTGGGTCCTATAACTATACTTGTGAAAGTGGTAACATAAAACAATTTAAAAAAATTAAGGTGATCAATTGACCAAGGTGCATCTCATAAAAAGAAAATTTTAAGGTAAATGGAAAATAAGACCATTTTTGAGAATTTGGGGTCGACCACTGGTTCAGAATTTAAAATATCGATTTAAAGCACTGAAAGATTTTTTTAATCTGAAGAAAAACTTTTTAGGATCATATTTAGGATAGTTGAAATATATTGCAAGCATTTGTAGTTTTAGATCAGTGTGTTTTCATCTGGTTTCTCACTTAGAACAGGTATTATGTATGCCTTTTGAAAAGTATTCAAATGTGCATTTATACCCCCATATTGTATGTGCATATATGTAAGTAATAATCTCTCCAAACTGCAGATACACATCTGAACCTGTGTATGGAGAAGATGTAGACAGTCCCTGGTGTAGAAGAAGTTGTGATAGATTGCAATTTAAGCAATAATGCCTTCAAAAGCTTTTTTTAAAAGTCCCTAGCTCATAGGTTAAATTTCATATGCACAAAAGTCTGTCATACACACACACAAAAACAAAATTACATTCACATTTGCATACGCCATGTGGAATCCCTGTGGCTGCCTATAAAACCTGTATGTGTGTTTAAATCTGTGATGATCATACGGCATGCAAGTACCAAGAGCACACTGAGGAGCAAAACACATGATCGAACTGAACATTTTTGTGCAATGACGACTGTTATCCCCTCAAGATTTAATATAAAAAAGTAGTGCCAAAACATACACACCTGCAGGGTAACCCAATTTACTCTTTATTGCGCCTACAGTGAATCATAGAGGAATGATTCAGTTAGGCACCACAGCGGGAGTCAAACTCAGGAGAGCACGTCATCAGTTTTTTCTCTCTCTCTGTTTTTAGCTTTGGAGCACAAACAAATCATCGGTTTCAGTCTCGGTTATCCTCGAGGCCCATCCACCGACGACGGAGTGCATAGTGCATTTACAAGGTCTAGGTGGCTTTGGATTCAAGACCATAGCGAGATAATTTAGATGTATTAAATTTTCACATTTTTGACAGTTTCAAACAATTTAATGGTTTATTTATGTTTTCAAAAGACTATACATTAAACCTTATAGGTCAAAATATTTTAGTACACTCTTTAAATTCAGAGTTCTGAACTTTAACTGCAAAAGTGCAAAATAAAGGTTAGCAAAAATTTTCCATGATACAGTATTGAGTAGATGGCGGGCTAGTGAAGGGGTTTTCACGATGTTGCCTGTTGGTTTGGACTGGCGGACTTGAACTAAGCAGAGGTAAAACCTCAAAAATGTTATGTCAGAGAGTTGCTCTGACAGTCCTACTCCTGTCCAATTTGGATTCTGGGGAGAGTGCGTATCAGGGTTACAGGTGACATGTGGTTGCAACAGGACTCGTGTCAATATTTATTACGCCGAGATGCAAGCAAGCTCACGTTTGTTGCCTTTACCTTCACTTGTCTATTCAGCTTGTCTCTATCATCGTAGGCCTAGCTGGGAGTGAAGGTTTTCAGTGCAGAGGATGGTTTTCCTCTCGGGGTTTCTGCAGATGTTGAAGTGCATTCATGCATTAACATTACAGCATCTCTGTCAATGTATGAAGTTAAAGCGTAAATAACCTTGGGAAAAGATGCATCAAAGCTTTGTTTCCTATGTCTGAGGTTTCGAATTAAAAAAGAACTTAAGTTCAGTTTGGGTTTTTGATTGCTTTAGCTCATTTCTTTGTTATTGAAACAAATGTTATTCCTTTGTGGAAATAAGGCAAAACTGGATCTTCAGTGTGCTTTCTTTACTTTTTGTTATCAAATTTATTTTCCCTCATCATTCTGTTATGTTACCCTATTCCTTTTAACATTTCTCAATTGTTAAAAATTATGCTCACATTCAAGTAAATGCCCATGCTTGGGTTGTTTGTCATCTTGATCTTACCAATAATTTTTTTTTTGCTTATGTTTATGAAGCATTAAAGGTAGGCCAAAAACCAAGATATTTTGGTGAAACCCATTTCATTCTTTAAGTCTAACATTGGTTTGGGTAGAGGTGTGCAGCACAAGCACCAAACTTGGGGCTTGAGATCTGATTTTTCTCTCTCTCTGTTTTTAGCTTTGGAGCACAAACAAATCATCGGTTTCAGTCTCGGTTATCCTCGAGGCCCATCCACCGACGACGGAGTGCATAGTGCATTTACAAGGTCTAGGTGGCTTTGGATTCAAGACCATAGCGAGATAATTTAGATGTATTAAATTTTCACATTTTTGACAGTTTCAAACAATTTAATGGTTTATTTATGTTTTCAAAAGACTATACATTAAACCTTATAGGTCAAAATATTTTAGTACACTCTTTAAATTCAGAGTTCTGAACTTTAACTGCAAAAGTGCAAAATAAAGGTTAGCAAAAATTTTCCATGATACAGTATTGAGTAGATGGCGGGCTAGTGAAGGGGTTTTCACGATGTTGCCTGTTGGTTTGGACTGGCGGACTTGAACTAAGCAGAGGTAAAACCTCAAAAATGTTATGTCAGAGAGTTGCTCTGACAGTCCTACTCCTGTCCAATTTGGATTCTGGGGAGAGTGCGTATCAGGGTTACAGGTGACATGTGGTTGCAACAGGACTCGTGTCAATATTTATTACGCCGAGATGCAAGCAAGCTCACGTTTGTTGCCTTTACCTTCACTTGTCTATTCAGCTTGTCTCTATCATCGTAGGCCTAGCTGGGAGTGAAGGTTTTCAGTGCAGAGGATGGTTTTCCTCTCGGGGTTTCTGCAGATGTTGAAGTGCATTCATGCATTAACATTACAGCATCTCTGTCAATGTATGAAGTTAAAGCGTAAATAACCTTGGGAAAAGATGCATCAAAGCTTTGTTTCCTATGTCTGAGGTTTCGAATTAAAAAAGAACTTAAGTTCAGTTTGGGTTTTTGATTGCTTTAGCTCATTTCTTTGTTATTGAAACAAATGTTATTCCTTTGTGGAAATAAGGCAAAACTGGATCTTCAGTGTGCTTTCTTTACTTTTTGTTATCAAATTTATTTTCCCTCATCATTCTGTTATGTTACCCTATTCCTTTTAACATTTCTCAATTGTTAAAAATTATGCTCACATTCAAGTAAATGCCCATGCTTGGGTTGTTTGTCATCTTGATCTTACCAATAATTTTTTTTTTGCTTATGTTTATGAAGCATTAAAGGTAGGCCAAAAACCAAGATATTTTGGTGAAACCCATTTCATTCTTTAAGTCTAACATTGGTTTGGGTAGAGGTGTGCAGCACAAGCACCAAACTTGGGGCTTGAGATCTGATTTTTTCTTTGGAATGTAGGATCTTTAGAACTTATTTTTACCAGTTTTATGGTCTTGGGAACTTAAGGTAAACTACAGTTGAGTTGAAGAAACAACATTTTTTCCAACAGCCATTTTAGGTCAGTGCCCCCTGTTTATTAGGGAGCTATACATAAGTATTATTGTGATTGCTTGTGATTATTAAATCATACAATGTATTTCTCACTGTAAATGCTCCACACATACAGCTGTGACTTACTGGCCATAACATTTAGAAACTCTTCTTGTAATATGTAAAATGCACCCTGCAGTAGGGATTACACTTAAATAATGTACACGCTTGTAATATTTCTGCCACGTTCTAGCTGCATAGCTGCACACACAAACATAGCCAAGTACATGCTATACCGATACTGACATGGTTGTTAGGGATCGTTCAAATTGCCGGAAGAGCTCTTTCTGCATCATTAGCTCTGAATATGTGACATCAGGTGCAAAATTCTTCAGTGTTCCTTTAATGGAGGAGGATATGCCAGGCTCTCATGCATCTCCACCAGCATGCATCATTGGGGAAGTAAGTCGACTCGGTAACCTTCGCCATTACACCTGCCTTGTATAATATTCAGATTGCACAGGGCTGATTATGTTTCACATTTTTTAGCCTGAGTAATCAATTTTTTTACCCCGCCATACTGTCCATGTATCATAATGACTACATCAATCATGCCGAATCATGTTTCTGTTGCTATGGTAACTGGCAGTGTTTATTATTCAATCAGTGGCAGATTTGAAATGGTTGTTTTGATAGCATAAAGCCAACCATATTTGGAATTTTCCTTTTTGCTTTGATAAATACAATTTCAGTCAATCAATTTTTGGACAATTACTTGGTTTAAATGGTATTTCTATAATTAACTTAAAAATCCCCATCCCATTTGTTTAACTTGAATATTTAGGGGCTAATTTACACACAAATACATACAGACTGGAAACTATTGAGGGCAGACAAACACCATGTATTGTGAAAGGTGATATGAAAGGTTTTGAACTGCAGCCCACGCTGGCCACAAATCAGAGCTAGTTGCAGCTGAATAGAAACCAGGGACTGTTTTGATGGACAAAAAATATGAATTGAGGGAATTATGCCAGAGTAGGTCCAGGGATGTGTGCCTAGACTATGACTTAATATAGCAACAGGCCCTAAGGGAAAACATTTCTGGCCTACTTGATATTTGTGGAAATACCATGGATGTGGCATTGCATTTGATTGTTGATGTCTTGTATCTTGAAGAAGATATAATTGGCAAATAAGTTGGACTTGGCATTTCATAATTGTTTCCTCCTCACTTTTTAATGCCATTAGAAACTTGGTTTTAGGTTTAAATAAGTTCAACTTTATTATAGTATTATTAAGATTTTTTTATCATGTTTCTTGAATAAGTGTAATGGTGCTAAATTCGGGTATTACAGACACCTTTTCACACATCAAACCTGATTTTGGTATAATTGAAAATCTTGTATTTTTTCATCTCACTGGCAAAATATTTTTGATGACTCCTTTCCTTTTTGATGCTCATGGCTAAATGTTGATTGTTTATGGTACTGAATAGTTTGTAACATTACTCTATGGCTATTTGTAATACACACAATTACCGTGCTCACATTGGAATGTTGGATTCCAATAAAATATTTTTTTGGAATTAGATTTTTGGTATTGGCCCTTCCTAAACAGAAAAATATATGTTGTAATATGGGGGGATGGTGGGGCACCTTTAATGTAAAACTACAGATAGTCACCTAAATGGCTAAATTCCAAACTTTTAGATGAAAGGGATTTTTTAAATTTTGATGCGTAAATATTTAGGCCTACTGTAGTTAAGGGCCGCTTGTCCAGATCGATCTGGACCCCCCTGATTTACCACGAAGAGTAGATAAATTTGCTATCAGATGATCAGATGATCGTCCTGAAATTCAGCTTCCAAAATTCAACTTATTTGCAAAGATTAAACAAAAAAAATGCTGTTTTAGTGGTTAACCATCAATATTAGCACAGTAGTGAATAGGGCCTTGCAATGTGCAATTAACGCTTCTATTATCAAAACCGCAAGTTTGGTTCCCACCGTACTGGGGTACGGTATGCCAGGTGCCAAGGCTCCTCATACCAAGTCGGAATCAAGATACACTTATAATCGGAAACACACACTCTGAAACAGTACCATAGGACAGTGTATAAAAAAAAAATTACAGATCCAGAATTTGTTAAAAGTGTGATTTTCTGTATGAAGGCCTTGATTTGAGCTTAACTTTTTAAAACAGTGATCACTTGATTCAGTATGTGACAGAAGTATGTCATGCAAACAACATGATTGTGTCAGAAAATTGAAGTGCCCTCATCTGGAAAATATCCAATCAGCCTTTAGTTTGCTGATGATATTCATTTCAATTAATCTTGCAGATTGACGGTTCAAAGGATTTAAGCTCTAGCCCTCGTTATCCCTTACCATGTGACTGGATGGTCTAAAAAAATATGCTAAGTTCATGTGACAATTAGCAACTATATATATACTCATATGTTTACTGAAAAGTCATGAACGTGCCCTTGAGTTGAGATTAGGGTAACCTAACGTTCACATTGATGTCCACATGCAAATACAGATGGTATTGCATCATAAAAGATAAGACAATCTATAGATTACTAAGCCCTTAATTGTCAATTCTACTGGTTCCAGGAATGCCATGACAACGGCATATTGTTTCAAACCAGAATTGTTAAAATTCTTGTGGCATTTTTCATACGTATTTTTCTCTATGGTAGGGGCCTGGATTGATGAAGAATGTATTTCAGCATCCATTGTGGTGTCATTGGATTTAATTTAAAGACACTACAGTGATTTCTAAATCAGCAAATCAAAAAAAACAATCAAAAATCCGATTTTGCATGTCGTACCAAGTACAGTATCCTAACAGACCTGTCAAAAAAAGAAAAGCAAATGATAGGACCAGAAGCACCTAATAAGGACAGAGTCCGGCGATTTTATTCATTACTGTCCGAACGGACACTTACTACAACAAACACGTAACTGATGGATTCGATCTTTGAACACTGCCCGTTTTTCTTCCTTCAAGTCTACAGGTGGAAAATGTAACTATGAGAATGCACATACTTAGCCTCACTTTGAAGCTATTATTTCCTGCAATTTCCAATTATATTTCAAATCAACTGATATTGGTCTTTAACTATGAACTTATTGTTAGTTTACTATACTTCATGATTTTAGCCATCAATACATATACCTAGCTAAAAAACCATTTTCAACTCTTGAATATGAATGTGATTTAATCTGTAACCCACATGGCCATGGGTGCTTGTCAGACACTGGTGGCCTATATATAGGTCTCAAAATATTTGTTGAAGTCAAATAAACACCAATCTTGGCCATAAATTGTTGGGACCAGACACCAATTTGTTATTAATTGTACCCAGTTAAAATTAGGCATAATTTTGAAAAATACATTCATGATTTAATTTTCTGTTTTTGTACCTATTCCACGTCCCTACCACCAACCACATTAACAGGGACACACGCTAATCGCAAATCTGTGTTAGCTCCTGTTTTTAAAAAAAACAAAAAAAAAATCATTGGGTCTGGGAGAGTGGAATTAAACGTGACACAGTGTTCCCATTAATTTTGACCAAGGATTAGTGTTTTGTTCAGAAACGAGGGGTTTTGAAAACTGCCATTTGTATACACATTGTTTGTGTTGTCATTGTCCCAATGTTTATTTGGGTCGTCAAATTTTAATACAATTTAAAAGATGGCAAAAGGTGGTGAGTTGGTGGTTTCAAATGAATCTATTAGACCATTTTATAGACTTAATTTGTATATCATGATTATGGTTTGTTTTCTTACCTGTTCCCAGTTCCTAAAACATTGAAGAAGATTTACAAACTTTAATAACATAGTTGTATAATATACCAAAAACAGAATAAATAGCATTTCTTTGTCCATATTTTTAATTTGTAATTGAAAAGTACACCTGTACAGTAACAAACATGCTTGGCTAAAAACGTCATGACCTCCCTAATGATTGCCCCAATTGAACAAATATTTTCTCCAAAGATACAACTCAAGAAAGTGGCAGCAGGGAAAAAAATCAACAGCTGCTCCACGAAATATATCTCACTCATACTGTGTTTGTAGGATGCCACCTATTAGGGTCCTAAACATGTAAGTAGGATAGTATTTGCTCCTTGAATTTGATATAGATTAGGCACCATGGCCACCAAATCTTGAAAATAAACAAGCCATAACACCAGCCTGATCCATTTCTGCACATATAGCTCATTCAGTCTCAGCCACTGCCAATGTTATGCTGGTATGCTAGACTGGACTGGCCAAGTCCTTAGCCTTTAGCAAGCTGCTATTTATACACTTTGTGCTCAGTAGGTCATAAGCTGCCTGCATTAAATACCAGTGATGCCTTGATAGCAAGCAAGGGCGACGAGGGCCGATGCAACATTTTGGAGACCATCATTACCACCCCGCGTTGACGAACTCAACCTGATTTTCTGTGAGGATAATACTGGGGATTTGCTGGATAAGGTGGAAGCTTGCACTCTGGGATTTTATTTAATGTGAAATCCAGCAGGATGATGGTGTGATGCGGTGGGACCCTAGGATTGTTTGAGGTGAGGGACAAGGCGCGTGAAAAGATAATAACATAGGGAAGAAATGACCCAAGTATAAGTAGGAACCAACAGGGACGTATGGTTGGGTTTACATGATAGTATCTTGCATTGCCTCATTTGTACGCACTTATAACCACAATGTCAGTATCAGATAGCGAGGTGAATTATATCCCAGGGCTTGATTTCTTAGAGAGAGAGAGAGAGAATTACTTACTAGGTTGAGATGTTGGAGATGTTATTTTTAAGTAAAATTAAAATTTCTGTCAGTGTTAGTCATTTTATTTAGCCTGTAAACTGGCTCTTGTGTTTATTTTTTGCTCTAAGGGCAGAACAGTGAAAGGCTGAACCGTATCACTGTAAACAAACTCAAAAGAAAAAAAACATAAAGACTGCCATACAGTGCTGGAAATCATGTACAAAATATTGGTACATGAAAAACATCAACCCAAACACCCCGGCGACATGCATACGATGTAAACCATGTATCTATGTTTTGATGTATTGAAATACGGCTCTTGGATATCTCTGCATGTTGTCTGTCTCTATGCCTGACTGTGGACTGTTCTAATTAGTTTGGGCATCGATAAGGGAGCGTAGAACAAATTTGTTTTAAAGATTTTCCTAATGTATTTATCTTGAGTATTTTCATCACATGCGTGGTATCGACGTGGGTTGTGTTCCGTGTTGAAAAGGAGAAGTGTTGCTCTTGGAACTTCGGGTATTTTCATGATAATGTGGTAGTAAATGGGTTGGTAGATTGTTCTTGAATTAATCATTTTGAAAGTCTCGCCAAATTTCTGTTGCCTTTTTTGTAAGTTTTTCTGAAATTGCATTTGCTTTAAGTTTGTTGCGACATACCAATCCCGTATGCCACCAAAACGTGAAGAATTGTAAGAAATAAGAAAACTTAAATAAACGATAGCTGGAGGATGAAGACTAGGGTAATTTCTCAACTCATTTGAATTTGGAATTAATATAATTTTAAATAGGTAGCGTACAAAATTATTTTCGCCAAGTGTAAATGCAAACAATATGTAGCAGGTTACTGATTAAAAGCCCTAGTTGATGGGGAGTCAAAAATTCGACCGAAAACAAAAGCATAGCGTGTGGAGGATATGGTTTTCAAGATGGTCCACAACACAAACATTAACATGTCAAGTCTTTCTTCAGTATACCGGGCCAACTAGACGCCTACCATAGTTCATGGCCGGTCTTTGACAACCTGTTGGCCACATGTCTCTATAGTAAAACATGGGATGGCTGTTGGCCATAAAGATTGTTTTTTTACAGGGTATTTTACTTCCTCCTCCACCCCGAATGTTGCCTTCTGTTAGAATTTTGTGCAAAATGTCAGCTTGAAGCCCAAAGTCGGATAGTTTATTTATTGATTTCAAAAAGATCTGATCATGGAATCACTTTGTGAATTGATAATCCATAATATCCAGATGGGGAAAATGCAAAGGCCCTCAAAAGAGAGATATTGGATTGTAAAAAGTCAGAGATTAAAATGCGTCAACCGAAATAAAATATGCCAGCCTGGTGGTGGTCATTAATTTCCACTGACATTATTATGGTATGCCATATGTGGGTTTGAAATATGGATTGTGTTCCATGCCTGGGAAATATGTAGTATCATTCCGTCAAAGGTGGGTGATTATGCTTATACTGTATATGCCTGTGTACCATAATTACAATCGTACAGCAATGGCTAACATGTATAATGTCCAACCTTTGAGATGTTGCGATTTTTACACATGGGTTTTGAGCAATGTGAACTTTTTTGGTGTATGGCGGTGTTATTAATTAAAGTCCGGGTCATACAGTTGCATGTAGACATCGGGACTAAAAGTGGAGTGTACAGAGCAGTGAACCTCTCTGAAATGGAGGGGCTGTTAATTGAGTTATGATGTGCAGTTGGCAATGGTCTGAGGGGCGCTAATCGGTCAAATATGTACTTTAAAAGTGCAATGTCAATCCTGCTTTCACAACAACAAAAAAAGATTTTGATATTAGGCAACTTTCCAAAAGCAATAAGATATTAATGAATACAGAGGGAGCCTAATCTTAGAGATTCAATGGGCTTATAGATGAAAATTGGAAATATTGTTTTTAACATTTTGTTTTTTTTGTCTGAAATTGCAACACATATATACATATAGAATCTTCATACAGAACTGTGATTGAACATTTTTGTTTCACACACCAAACTGCAACATTTAGAAATGGAATGTGGAATTTTTAGATTCATTTTAAGGATTTGCTTAAAGTCATGGATGATGGAATACACCTTAAGGCAAACATGGAAATACTAACACTTCAAAAAAAAAAGTCTGCACTCTCTGCAGGGGTCATAATTTGCGTCTGATGGTATGCGAACAGCATCATGACGCTGGGGACTCGAGGAGTTTATTAGCTACAAATTTGGTACCTTATGTGTTACCCCTTTGGGGGGCTGGCCCTTGAAAATGGGGTCGCGAAGCAAACATTAAAAAAAAAAAAAAAAAAGGATCCCGAAAAAGGCCGCAAGCACGCCAGGATCTAGTACTGGTGTTTCTTATAAATATTAGATTCCCTACCCTTTACTCTAGGAGCAATGGAGCTTATGTGAACAACACACAATTAGGGGAAAAAAAGGGGAACTCACTGAAAACAAACAACAGCATGACTCATATCTCTTTTGGGAATATTTGGTGCTTCTGCCTTGTTTTAAGGCATTCTTAATTTCTCTTTCATTTTCTGCTTTTTATTTGTAGTCTTTCAAGCATGACAACTTTGGCAATTGTCCAAATTCTGTATTTTGTCTCATGATGAAACATCATATACTTGACTGTGTTTTTGACATTTACAATGCCCTCATTTGCCTGTGTATGTATTTATACATTTTTTCTCTGGTGGGTGTCCCAAACACCAAAATGTGTAATGTTTTTATTTTAAATTATAATTTTTAATTTGGCTGATCCAATGTACCTTAAATATATCTAACATTACAACTGATTTATGGTGGAAAATACTATCCATCAATACCAGGGGGCCTAGCTTAGGGGGAGTTTTAGGTCTATGCCTCCAAGATATTTAATAGACACAATAAATTTCAACTGTGTCTAAAATGAGTCCACATACACCCATAATTCTAGGCTTGGCAATCGCTCAGAAATATGTTTCCAATATTATAAAATGTTAAATGCTAGATAAATCTGTGTGTTGCAAATTTTGAAATTATATGGTTCCCCAATAGACTCGTGTTTAAATCTGAAGTGGGAACCCTGGTAATCCGTCAACAGGATAGGAAGTGTGTAATAATATCAAGGCTATAACACTGCATTAGGTTTGGCTCCTGTAACTGACTAAATCTAGAATTAAAAACTGATAACCATGTAGGCCTAGGTCCTAGTTTCTACCGACGAACGCTGCCTGATAACAGTAATGTATTGGCAGCAATAGGAATTCATTCCATTTGGATTGACATCCTTTGGTTTCCTGGCAAAGGCTCTGTGGTGGAATAAAGTTTTTGTGAAGCAAACGAAACCCAAGGAACCCAAAATTTGTGATGTGCAACCGTGCTCAAGGCAGAGAATTGTTCAAAACCTGTGTTTACTTTGCTCAGAACTAAAGGTAAAGCGCTGGAATTGCAGTAAAACACAATTTTCATAAATATGGTTGCATTTCACATATGCTATACTGTAATTTAACATTTTTAAAATGCTATAGGTTCCAGGTCATACATCTGGGTACAGGATCATACCAAAATTGAGTCCTCATAACATCACACAATTAACACAGTTTGTAGTGCAAAACCTGGGGGCAAAACATTTGTGTAATAGATTATGTGCAGGCAAAACTAGAGTGGTACACTTTGGTGCAGTGACATAGCTGTTCATAAACCCCTCTCATAACACTTGCCCCCAAATTACTGACCTTTTGTACAATTTCAAATTCGCCCTCAGAAAATGCCTCGGCACCCCTTCTGCATAAATTACAAAAATTTCACAAAAAATGATTTGTTATTTGTTATATTTCATTCACAAGTTAGCTTAAATCAAAACTATGTGTACAGTCTTTGAAACCCACTGGATTTAAAGAATCTGTTTTCTACTTATAGTCTGGTAATCCGTGTTTATTCACTCCTAAGATGGATCCTTTTTCTTTGCTTCTTTTCAAATTTGAATTATGCAGGCATATGCAACCAAGGGCACAGTGGTACGCTTGCTCTTCAATCAATTGGTGATAACAATTGATAAGCAAGCTGAAGCGAAGATTCAATAAGTTTGCAGTTAGTTTACAAGGCATCAAAGTGGCATTGTTCAACCAACTAACTAGTGGTTCACTAAATAAAATATGAAAATGTTCAATATTCAGTTCAAAATTAATATCAAAAAATGCATGTATGTTTACATTACCTCAATTTGTGATATGATAGGCTACCATAATTACCAAATAAACTAAAGAAGAAAATGACAGGGCCACCCAACCACCTCGAGTAAAAAGGTTACAGTTTCTAATTTAGTTTTGACCTGTGTCTGTGACCTATTTCCAGGATCTTTATTCCATCACCATGGACGACGCATCCGGTTGATTAACAATGACCAGCTTATTAAGTCAACAGTATAACCCTTATAAACCTTCATCTAATAAGTTCTGGTAGATTTTGTAGAGCGTGACAGAATTACCTTCGGACTCCAGTAGAGTGTGTGGCTGGAAGAAACGGGTTAAAACATTCCGTACTAACCATGTTTTTGGCATTCTAATGTGCATGGACCTGAAAATAGCATGGTAGCCCAGATGGGGTACCTGATGTTTTCATCATGTCAATGTCTGTGATAATGAGGATTTTAGTTCTTAGAAGGAGTCATTTGGAGGATTTGAGGGGGAATTGAAAAATGTTTGTGAATGAGAGGGAACATGAACATTTACATCAAGGCGCGGGGGTGGAAACTGACCTTCTAAATGAAAACATAAATAGAGGCTGCAAAATTTTGAATTAAGTCAAGGGGAATGCAAAATTCTTCACTGGAAACAAGTTGAATGCCTCAATCCCCCCCTGCGTAATGACTGCTCCTTGTAATTATAGTCGGTAATAGGACATGACCCAATTACAATCGGCGGGGTTGTGGTAAATTGGAGCGAACATTCTATTGTGAAAAGATTTCCAAATTTTCAAAAAAAAAGATTCATATACCTTTCCCCCATGCTCATCTTAACATGTGTAATCCGCCTATTGGCATCATGACACAAGCTAAGGTCAAATGTCCACTCCTACAATGCATATTAGTCTGATCCAGGCAACCTTAGTTGAAATTGACACCAATCAACAGAACTTTCCACATAGGGTTGCTTTAGGCCTATATCTTAAATTATAAAAGACTATAGAGGCTCACGCATCATACACTGCAAACAAACTAGTACAGAAGCATTACTGATTCTTATTTCGCATTTCTTACATTTTAAATAATCATTAAATACAAGGAAGAAATGCGCATCGCTTACTAGAACTTATACATACATGCACAGGCACACATATCTTAGAAAAATCTCGACGTTTGCGCCTTTACGGGGAACTCGAACCCTCGGACCTCTCGCTCTCATTGGCGAGTGCTCTTCCACTGAGCTATACAGACCGTCCCTGGTATCAACCGAATCTCTGTATATCAGGGACGTCTGTATAGCTCTTTAAGAGCACTTCGCCAAGAAGCGAGAGTCCTGGGTTCCGAGGTCCCCGTACAGGCTCATACATCCGAATTTTTCTCAGATGTGTGGTCCTGTGCATGTAATGTTATAATTGTTCTAGGTTACGTGATGCGCCTTTCTTCTCTAGTTAATGTATATCTTTAAAGATTGGGAAGAACAGCTTTGGAAAGGATTGTACCATGGTCCCTCCAGAAAACCTGTTCAGATTTGGCTACATTTTTCCCCAGTGAAGCAAACTATGCTTTAAGATAAATGCTCCTGAAGGCGAGCATCTTAAATGTAATCTTAGCCACTGAAAACACGTTCCACAGTGTGGTACAATCTGCATTTTCATCCTTTGAAATCGACTCTCCTTTAGCAGTACATTTTTCTGATAGCCTGCAAGCAATCCGGTTTCTAAACTGCTATTAGTTGTCTTTTCGTCCATCTACCTTGCCAAATTTCTGTATCCTTGTCCTTGAAATAAGGACCTATATGTTAACCTTGCACAGTTCTGTTTTTCATTCACCAGTGGTTTTGATCTTGGTTGTTCAGTGTTTTATGATTTTTCGTTGATTTTATGATACCCAGATAAGTGCTCTGATTTTCCCATCTATACATTGTACGTCGAGATCCAATACTACTGAACTTGTCCTTGGTGGATGAGCAGTCTAGCTTACTGTAAAAATTGTAAATTTTCATGCTACATTAATTTGTGTCACTTTTTGTGCACTTCTGAGCAAGCGCAAATTACTAACAGCGAAAGTGTTATTTTTGTGTACCCCTATGTGGATATCTGAACAAAAAATGCATTTTAAAAACAGTGAAATGCTAAAAATTGCAGAAGTGTGAAAAATTACACACACAAAAATAAATACTTTTACAGTAGTGTCATGAAGGCATTCAAAGTGAGTCCCTATACATTTTGCCTGGAAAAGAGAAAAGGCATGAAAACAAAGACGCAAAAGGCCTATGTAATTGATCTGTGCAGTCACGTTGACTTGCTATTGTTCACACAAGCGTGGTGAATATTTACTTGTACCATAATTATATTGAAAGCAGTGGATTGGTAGAGCATAGTTTGCTATTTTACTCATGGGAGGCCGTACTGTACCATACAGGTATCACTTTCCCCCCCAAACAGAAATCTAAAATGTCTTATTTCAAGAAGAGAGTTTGGACTTAGTGATCAGTGCCCTGAATGGTTTTTGAATCAAATTTGCAGGCACCCCCCCTTCAAGTGGGATAGTCCGCCCATGGAAATGGCTGTACACTCTTTTAGCTATGTACTTTATATTGACCATAATAAAAAAGCCAAAAAAAAAAAAAATTGTCACAAAATGTGTTTAGCCTCCCTTCAAAATCCATTCCTCAAGAGTCTTGTTTTATGAGCCAATGAAGTCCTATAATGTTTCCCGTAACCTTTTTGCAACCATAAAGGCAACTTTTTTCATTTTTCACTTATTTTGTAGTTTTTCAAGTACACAGCCATTTCACATAACCTCAGCGTGCTCTAATACCATCATACCAATCTGCTTAAGCTATACCAAATACTTTATTATGAAAATATTTTCTACCATTTGTCCCAGTTTTATGGTAGATTAAGAAATTGATATCGTATTTTATAAATCTATCTGAATTTAGATTCCGCTTCATCATGCCATTTAGGAATGATTTTGGTGACTGTCTTGATTTGAAATCTACTAAAACACACAAAGTAGTAACAAATGGTAGCAAACAAGATGAAACCTTGATATTTTCTACAAATAACAAAATGAACTTTTTTTGTGATTTCATCATCTCAAACATGTGTCATAAAATCATATGCGGGTGGATTACAGGAAGTCACATCGACTTTCAATACGCCTTACAATATGTTAATATGGAGTACACATATTGTTAAAGATAAAATTTTCAGTCTTCTAAACAGTTATATGTATAGAGGGTTGCGAGTAAAACTACCTACCCCTTCAATATGAAATATGCCAGGCCTACCCGCATCCTTCTGAACTGACTTTAATTAAGACCACATAGCATGTCCTTTGGTAATGTGAACTTTGCTCAAAAATCCAAGAAAGATACAGATATGCTCTCTGTACATAAAAACAAACTGTACCACATTCTGGTAGAGTACCAGTCTGTGTGCAGCGATATTGGATTATTGTTTGGAGACTTTGAAATTGGGATTTTTTCTGGGTGGCGATAAGCAGAATATTTGAAACATAGTTTCAGTACTGAAGGTCAATGTTTGTACACACAAGATAAATAACCCCCTGAACTGTGAATGGGTCGTTGGCTGGAAAACATGTACAAAACTCTTCCAAAATATGCCCAATATATTCTTGTTACTTCCCTTTTCTCACAGAATAGACTAATTAATATTCGTAGTGCATATTACCTAAAAGCAGAAACAATTGACGGCTAACATAAGACATCGCCACCCAAAGGCAAAATGATATGTTTCCGTCTTTGGTTTCAGCATCCTGTCACCTACTCTCAATATTTTGGTGGGAGCTTTTGGGAGAAGCTTTTTAATAGACACACAAATAATTATAGGGGTCAACATGGGTAAAAATCGACAATCGCGACAGCGCGACAAGGCCTTTCTTATCCCGCGAACTTTCGACACGCAGTCTCTTATTGAGCGACTGACATTTTTCCAAAAATTACTGTTATCGTTCGCCACGCGCCTTTTGGGGGGAAATTAAAAAACCGACGTACGACTTTCATAACTTCCGTATGCTTTGACACGCGAACCAACTTGTGGGAAACCATTACAAGCGTAGAAGTCTAAGGATGTACGAAAAATACTTTCCAAACGCGATCTTCCCTGGCGGCCTGAGAGTCTTTTAGTTTTTACTAATCCTCAAGACAGTACAGTACATATGTGTTAACATTTTTTTAATATCGGGTTTAATTCATCTCTGTTAATGAAATTGTTGTATCACCTTCCACAACTGCCTGGCAGCTTCCCAGCAGCCGCGCCGGCCCGCCGCCATGATTTCTCTTTTCATTCATATGACAATGACCAAATATGAGCAATTAAACACAGTCTCATTTATTGAGTTCAAAATCTTAGGTTTTATTATTGAAATGATTTTTTTAAAATAATTTGGACTTATTTAAACTTATTTACCCCTGTTTGTTTTGTTTTACTTCTAATTGACATATGAGCTTGGATGTTCCATTCAATACCGGGGTAAACTCAGCCTATGAGAAAAAGTTGGTACAATCATTTAATCGGGCTATGTGCTTAAGCATAATAATTATGTGATTAAAAATTATGTGAATGACCAAAACAAAATATGATTTTAGATTCGACTCTGTTTATGAGTCATGTTTTTATTTACCTTGTATTACCTCTTGATCGTGATAGGGATTGTTGGGAATCCCGCGACCGATAAATATGATGCACATTCTCGGGAATCCCCTCCGCGGGCAAATTTTGGTTGTCAACAATACCTCATTGCGAATGTCGTGTTGGTGTTACTCGCATACTTCATTAACACCTATTAACTGCCTAGCTGTAAAATGACAGCAGAAAGAAAGTCCGACCGGCCCACAATGCAATTAGCAACACAAAACCAATCCGCGCACGTGCATTGAAGAAAGTTATTATTTACCGATGTCTGCCAAACATTTCTGATATAAATCTCATTGTTATTTCGAGTAATTTTTCAGCAGCTATAATATGACACTGAATTTTGGAACAACAAAACTTTAATTGTTCAACCGCATCAAATGTTTCTCTAATGTTGTAGAAGTATGTTTTCGTGCTTAGCACTTGACTACATCGACCGGGTGCACATGTCGCAAACTTGTTCGTTGCTCTCCTTTCACAATCCTTTAAGGCTTAGGATCATTGTCGGACATTATTCAAATTGTACACAAAATAGCTTCCAAGATGGCGATGATTCATTATTCATACCATGCACAACGTTTTTTTTAGACGGCGATTCAAGAGGATTTCCTAAAACAGAGGTACTGTACGTACTAAAACCGGTATGTTTCCGATATGTCACATGTGACGATGTGATAAAGTTAAAGTTTTATCCCGGAATTTTATCGCAACTGGATTCTAACTGATTCTCCACATTTTCAGCTCAAATTGGAGTAAATAATGCTAAATTTATCATACTCTAAAAAACAGAGCGTTGCCGACAAATCGGCAATAGCGCTCTCTAAAATGCGTATTTTCCTGGACCCAGTTGTAGCAGAAACATCCACATGCGATGCCATAAATGATCGACATCCGATGGCACACAAAAGATCGACACGCGACACGTTGAGCTGGGGCCAAAAGCGAACCGCGACACTCCAAGTGCGCTTAAATCGCGACACGGCGACAGCCGTGTTAATTTGGCCACCCATGTAGACCCCATAATTTATGGATTCAGCTTCACACTTATAATGTAACTCTCAGTGCCCTCCAGTATGAGCGGTAAATTTGACATATATATTTAACCCCAGATTCCTGTGTTGAGACTCTGGGTCCACGGCATTATAAATAGATATTGATCATAAAATGGACTGACCAATGACTGCATAGAATTCTAGCAATTTGACAGAGAGTGGGCCACAGTGTACCGATTATTAAATTGCTATAACACAGAATATCATAGTAAATCGTCCTATATTAATCTTTTTTAAAATATTTCTTTTTAAAACCTTTTGATCATGACACCATTGCATGTTAAAGCTGTGTTTATCAGTATGCATGATATTTGTGGTAACTGTCATAATGTGGCCTATAGAATCTTTTTTTCTCCAAATTAATGAGAATATTCCGACCAAATACGTTTTAAAGACATAACCTTTTAACCATGTGTAATAACTCTAATATAATTTAAAGAGACACAGGCACCTTTTTGAAATAGTGCGGCCCTCAAGATTTATCAAAATTGGTATTATTTTTGCATGTTGTATGAAGCTTTCATAACCTTAGCCCTCACCCTGAAATATTAAAACCAAATCCAGACAACGAAATGGCATTTTAACACAAGAAACACACCAGAGTGTATGAATTTCCATGACAGCACCCTGTTTGACATGTTTGACCGGTCTGTACCTTTATAATTTTTAATATCCCATGAGTATTAGTCTATTATATTCATGTTTTTCGACACAAGTTTGTTGATTAAAGTTAAAGCAAATTTAAATTAGCCTACAAATTGCCTGAATGATCTAAGCCCTCTCTTATTACTGTGTTTTATCTGTTTTTGGTATGTTAGTTTGTGTAACATATATCTCTATTCTTCCAATGTCCTAGACCTATCATTTGCGACAAATTGAAGAAATTTTCATATGTTGTGGAGAAGTGCCGTGCGCTTGAAGTATGGCCACGAAATTCCCTAATTGGGAATTCTGAGGGTATAATTATTTAAGATTTGAGAAAGATATTTTAAGATGTTTGCTTGTAGGGGAAGACCTCCTGTGAGATGCTCCGATGTTTCAAGACATTGAGTCATGAATTGCCCTTGACGTTTAACACCATGGTAATTTTGGATCATGCAGTACACATTCTGGAAGTACATAACTTGATATTAGTGGGTGTATACCAGCTATTTATGATGGAATGTTGTAATGCGAATAGATTAATGTGGGCAATTCTTTTGAAAACATGAAGAGAAGTATCATACTGTTTTTTTTTTTTTTTTACTGTACTTTTATCCACCAATATATTTTGCAATATGAGTTAATGGGGCAAGCAATTGTAGGAATTGGCCATGTTGATGTATGATCTGAAAACGTGCCCCAAATGTTCTTTGGAAGCCTCTTTCCAATCACATGTTAAAGGATCCAGAGGTGAGTTGCCTGAAATCAAGAAAAAGGAGTAGCCTGTACTAAACTATATAGGATTGGTTAAATAGGGGCATTCGCTTGGGTAGGGGTGCCTACACTGAACTTGGGGCTTGGGAAAGGATTTTGTGGCAGAGAACTGGCTTTTTTGACCAATATTTATAGTCTTGGAACAAATTTTCAGACATTATAGAGGTTGTGGAGCTGAGAACTGCACAATTTTCACAACTTTCCACTATTGACCTATGTTATTCATGGGTAAATTCCGGTTTTTAAGAAATGATACATACTCCAAACATTGCAATTGGATGTTTTATAGTACATATTGTTATTTATCTGCATACCCTCTAGGCTGGGCCCCTATGTTATGCCTCAAGCAATCAAAGATGCATACTGCAAAACGAGACTTATCAATTTCAAAAGCTATTTAATTTGTTGTGTAAATCTGCCATAATTTTAGTAGGCTTAAAGCTGCACTAGAGAGATTTCACCTACAGGTGTTCCTACAAATATGAAAATGCGACTTTTGGCACCAATGTTAAAGCTTTTTTCAACATCTCCCATTGAAAGGATTAAGCTGAAAAATATTTGTTTGATACAAAAATGGTGAATTTCTAATTCGTATAAGGAGCAAATACTAATTCCGCCTATGTTTTATATGAAAAATAATCAATAAATCGGCCTTTTTGTTGTCAAATTCAAGGCGTTTCTGTAACCAAAGCAAGGTAAGAAATTTATTGGGGTCGTATCTATATGGAATCACTACATTGACACAATTATGGGTGCCCAAAATCTCTCGTGCACCTTTAATGTATTAATAAAGCCTTTTATTTCTGAAAAAGTGTTTTAAAGGCACTTTCACTATCAGTGGTTGCCACAATCAAAAAATCGAAAAACATAATCAAAATCAGATTTTTTTACATGTCAAACTTTAAAAAGTCATCTTCTCCAATTCCCTAAGATATACTGTGTGTGTAGGCTTACAATTTACATTATGATGCATATGAATTGGTTTCATCCTCTTCATTCCTCTATGTAAAAAGTTGATGTACTGTAGTAATGTAATTTGTGCATATTTCCTGCTCTAATGTGGGATTGATGGCTATAGTGAGTTGGGAACTAATCCTCTCTGGAGGAAGGATTTCCCCTTTAACCCCATAACACACACCTCAGTGCTTTTTTCCTGGGCGTGAGAAGACACAAATGTTCTAACAGCTGGTCAGAGTGACATTGAGAATTTCAGGTGGGTTCAGAAAGTGCTTTTTTAAGTGCTCATACCATCGCTGTCAGTTAAGTATTCTGTAGGTTATTGTATGTCATAGGGAGTACTGACAGGACTTGAACCCTAGTGAAGAGGCCACATTCCCCGATTTGTAATGGAGTAATGTTTAAGTGGAAATATTCATGCTACATTAATTTTTTGTGCGTATGCAACACATCTGAGCAGCTCAATTTAAAGCAGCACGGTCATTTTTCAGAAAATGTGAAATTTTTTCAGTTTGCTCCCAATGAGAGTCCTAGGCCCATGGAAAAATAGATAATATTATTTTATCATACAATAACATCCCCCAAAAAAGCAGATTGGGACATTAATGAGAGGCTAAATACAACCCAGGTATTTGTAGGTAACTTTTAATTGCCTTAACTTGAATCACAAATGTTGGTCCTATACCTTAATATCATCGAACTGGGTACCATTGATATTAAAACACAAAGGTCCCAGACTGGTCAAACCAAAAGTTGGCATGCCAGGAGAAACATTCTGCACGGTTTTTTTCGCGTGCTACATGCCATTTCAGCGTCCGTTCTGTCTGAATTAATGTCGCTGGCGACATTAATTATACAATTTTTTAAAACTAAAAAATTAAAAAAAAAAAAAAATTTCATGCAAAAATATCAATTTTGAAACTCTACATAGAGGCCACTATTTCAAAGGTGGCCTGGGTCTCTTTAATAAGACACAAAATGTTTTATTTTGTGTTCATTTTTTGTACATGGCCTTATTTTGTGTGTAAGTCTATGTGGCATAGCTGAAAAAGCAATTTAAAAATGTTGAAAATGCTAACAATTGCTAGGCGCAAAAAATATACGCATAAAATTGCCAACTTTAAACAGTGTAGTTTGGTGCTAGACAACAGCTGGTGTCCAGAAAAACATTGGCTAGCTAATTTGAACCGTGGATTTGCATATTTTAATATTGCTTGTTAAGAAATTTAAAAAAACAAAACAACTTACAATGTACATGTCAGTAATCGTGATTTAATCAGATCAATGAGACTTAAATAGTTTTTTAATACCTGAAGCATCCAGCCAGGCTCTCATAAAAAGTAGATCCTTCTGAATTTAATTTGAACTGGTGATGCAAAAATATCCCAACTAGGTAGTGTTTAGTTTAATTAACAATGAAACAATATTTTTTCCCTGCATGATGTTTAAAAACAAAAATCTTCTGTTGTGCATGTTACAAAACATGCTGTCCTTCAGGCATGCCATGTTTAGCACATCTTTGTGATCAAGTCAGTCACGGATAGGTTAAAAGCAGTGGCTACAGGGGTAGATTTTAGATACACTTCTGAAGCTTTGGAATAATTATTGAGTGATTCACCCCATCCATAAACTATTCATTGGAATATTCTAGGAAGTCTTTATATTCCCCTCAGCAGACATTTGGTTTTTATAACTTCCTCTTTCAGTTCAAAGAGACATAGAATTTTTCAGCAGTTGTACATTTTCGGTTGATGGATATTCATGAGAATAGCTCTTTCTGAAATCTAAAGACCCTTCATCTTCTACATCATGTGGTTTATATAGGAATTTGGTAGGGTGCTAGGGGTGGATTTTACTGTTTTCAAAATTTACGAAGCACTGTGCTTGTGATCAAGTATCTACATGCACAACTTCAATGTTACATGTACTGTATCATATTGAGTGATCATAAAAAACATTTCAGATGCAACAGAACGCTGAATGTTTGTACATAATGTTACAAAGGAAACATCAGAAATATAAGGGCCGGTTGATCTGATGTAACACCCGTGGTCCTCACAATTCCTGCAAAACTGTTGTACACCAGTGCCATCATAACACCTTTACATGCACTTGTTCATGGACTTGTGAAAGTTGCATGCCACAGGTCAAAACTTAATGTTTAGGATTTGAACCCTTCAAATAAACCATGAATATGGCATTTTTGTCACTCTTTTTCAGTTGTCAGTTATTTAGAAATTCGCAGCAAATATGTATCGATATTACCAATTCTGAAGCAACCAGGTTTCATGAAGAAAAAACCACAATTTTTTCTTACAGAAGAGGGAAATACACCCTGGGTAAATCATTCCCTTGAATGGCCCACTGAAAAAATGGTTTACATGCACACACTGTTGTCACCAGCCCTAGCAATAATGCAGTCCTAGGGGGGGGGCAAATTAATGGCTTCTTTGCAACACACCAAGAACACAGCATGATAGAATAATATGTATTATCATCATCAAAGGCATGGTGTGGAAAGTATTGTTTCACTCGGCAGCTCCCAGAGAGGCTATGTATGAAACAGGATGACCCCAAGGTGTCCTCCATTGTTTATGGATCAGCTTGAAATGTTTTGTCCATGGATATCTTGTTGCAGTCAGGGACTCTGAAACAGTTTGCACTGTCTGTTTGTCGCTGCAGGGAACAAACATGCTTGTGAAGGTGAAGTAAAGGGTTTTTATCACAGGTGTTTTGGTATCCTCATTCAGAAGGCTAATGTACTGGATATTTTTTTTCCCCCCCCATTCTCATTATTTTTACAATTGAATGTTCGTGGTAAACTGTTTTTGTGAATGGTATCAAAGCTTGCATACTAAGCTATAGCTATTTTATAGTACCATTTTGATTCAAAGTTGTGTTGCATTTAAATTTATGCCAACAATAACCTCTCCCTGAAAAATAAGAAATTTGATTCTCGGGAGAATATGCTGGCACGCAATACCTGTTTCAGTTGGAGTGAAGGCATAATCTCGGAGCCTCTCCAAGTCAGGGTACATTTGTGACCCCATCACTGGACCCTATTGGCAAATCAAAACAGTCAAAGACTATTTAAGTCCCTGGTTTACGTTTTCACAGTTGATGTAGTAGTTTTAAGGTTTTTAGCTAAAAACTGTCAACTCTTGTAGCATTTTTCTGTTGCCCCAGTTCTGCTGAGGTCTCGTAGATATTTTTCCACTTTCTTAAAGCTCCAAGGTCCGATTGCTAATAGCTTTGTCCCGTAGATCTGATTTTAACCGTAAGTGGTCAATTTTGGCATCAAAGAAAGCTACTATTTTTCTCATTTACCATGTGAAACTTCAGGCAAGTATGTTTGGTTTGGATGTTATGAGCGAAAATATAACCCCATTTGCTGTCCAACACTATTAATTTTTACCGGTAAATTAATTTTACATGAGGAATACAAATCATGTTTTTTAGCACTCACTCAAAGGGTTGACAATACCGGTGCAAAACTTACAGATGGGGGTTTGGGGGTACTGACAAGGCATTCCTAATCAGATGAAAAATTCATAGGCTTAAAATTGGGTCATCCCATTTAAGAATGTTTGATTAAACCCTAACAACGGGCCTAGAGGCATTCAAATCCCAACGAAACGTGGGTACCGGTCGGAAAATGCGTTTCGTGCATCTGGGCCGTCAACAACTATTTTTTTTGGTCTCGCAAATGACTCTCATTGCGGTTTCATTGCAATTTGGACGTCTTTTTCCCGGAGAATTGACGGCGATGCGTTCGTTGCTCTGGGCCGTCTTTTCCCGAGAATGACTCGATGCGTTTTCGTTTGGCATCTGGGCGTCCTTCCCTGGAGAATACGCGATGCGTTTGTTGCATCTCGGCCGTTATTGCCTTGAAATGAGGCGATGGTTTTTTTTTCGCTGCATTTGGGGCGTCTTGCCCGCAGAAGGGCCAATGTTTCATCGGCGGGTGAACACTTGCCAAATGCCCATAGACAATTTTCGATTTTTCGATGGTGATATCGCCACCATTTTCGATAAGCTATTGTTTTAATTATTCATAAACCGTATTCCTGACTGAAACTGTAGCATGACGTAGCATAATAGCGCCACGCAACGACTATTATTAGCGTAGTGCGCCACTCACGACTGGCGACACTAAACACAAATTTCAATGGCGATCATTGTGTTATTTAATTTATTTATTACTTATTTATGTAATTATTGTACCCTGTTTTTATTGCATTTATCACGCGATGTTTTTTTTCGTTGGCACCTGGGGCCCGTCTTTTCCGGAAAATGACGCGATTGTTTTCGTTGCATTTGGGCCGGCTTTTCCCGGGAAAATGGCGCGATGTGTTTTCGTTGCATCTGGGCCTTCTTCCGGTAAATGGCGCGATGTTTTTCGTTTGCATCGGGCCTATTGACTTTACGCTACTAATTCCTGGGCCGGGAAAAAACGCCGGTATGCAATGAAACGCAAAGCTTTGTTCGTCGTTTGCATCTTGGGCCGTTAAAAATAAAAATAGATTGCTTTTGCTTGCATTTGGGCCGTCGGCCGCAAAACGAAACACCCGGTACCTGGTTAGGGTAATATACCTTTTCATGCCATTCATAGTCTTTGAAATCATCTTTGTGTATACAGAGTGACTATTTTGATTGAACCACTAAAGATAATATTTTACCAAGAATTTTTGGAGAAAAAACCAAAAAAAAAAAAAAAAAAAAAAAACTTTTTGGCAAAAAAAAACAACCTTTGTCATAGTCCACAGAGTTTGCAGCTATCAACTCCGAAGAAGAGTCACAACTCCTGACTCAAGTTATCTATTTAAATTTTTGATGAAATTTTCTGATTTAGAAGTCTTGACTTAAAATGACAGCATTCAGGTTGAAGCAGGTAAAAAGTTCTCATACATCCTTTCTACCTTTGATGATATTTTGTTGTTTGGGTTGGTCTCAGAGGGCAAACAAATTTAGGGAGTAAATGTTTGACATTCAGGTGACGATGTAAAGTGTGGCTCACAATGAAAATTCTCACTCTTGATTTCAATCCACTTGGACTTAAGTATCCTTTCGGTCAATAGGTCAGAGGTTATACATGGCTCTTAAAATTCTTTGGTATCTGTTCCCCCTCCCCCTCCACCACAGTGGGGAATATAGGGCGTCCATATCTTCCCATAGGTATGCCGAGGCCCTATACATTTTGTTATTTCCCCCATTAATGGATGTGTTTTGATGAGTCAAAGGTCTTGAATAACGTTATTTTATTGAAGGTATTCTCATTCTAAGCCACCTCATATGTAGATTATTATGCCTTCCCTGTGGACAAACCCCATTGGGCATTCCGTCCAGCTTCCAGGCAAGAACCCACTGGATGTAATCACATTTGTAGACATCTTCAGACCAATAGTCAAAGGTCATTTGGTAGCCAGTATACAATTGCAGTTATCACTAATAACCAGGGGTTCATGCAAGTGTTTCGTTTTTTGTATTTTCTTAGTAATTTTTGGGTTAAAGCACTTGAATATGTGTTGCACGTGTTAAATGGTGGTGTACGTACAGGCACCTTCGGTTTTCTTCTGATTTCTTCCAATTCTATCATTCATACCATATCCTCCTGCAGCATAGCATATAACAGCACTTGAAGAAATCACGCACTATATCACCTCAGCACGCCTGACAAGCACATTGCATCAAAACCACATCTCAAGTCCAAAAAGTGATACACACACACAACACCAATGCTTATTTTGCTTTCCCCTTGCACAAAGTGCTCAATCCTAGCATGGGCATTTCACAGCAGTACAGACAGAGAGAGCTAAAAAGGAGCTTTGGAAAAGTTGCCTTAGGACTTATACATACTGAGTATTGGCCTTTGGGTGGCTAGAATATGCTAAGCACTGACGGCCACTGCATCCGATATTTTTGAGTAGCAAGCAATCCAGACTGCAGTTTCGATTGCTCCAGATGGTACCTTGCCTTCCAGCTAGCCCAAGCTTAGTGCTAACTACGCTAGTTTTAGCTATATATCTTGAATATTGGACCAGCGTGTCTGTGCTTTGTAAATCTTTTGATTCTCTACGTTCCGTTTTGTAGGTACTGCTATGCTAGGCTAGCTTCATGCAGTGTCGGAACTGGTTCTGTTTCTGTCAGAGTTGGCATTGGAGAAAGCCTTTGACCTTGATGAGTTCACGCTCTGCCAGGGTTCGCACCTTTCATTGTGCGGCTATGTATTGCCAATGTTTGCTTCTTTTCAACTTTTTATTCCGGTAACTTTGTTGTAGAGTGCAACTCTTTGCTTTTATGTACTTGCAGTTTGATTATGCATGTATGGTTGGTTCTCATGTGGGAAGTTAAACTTTTGTGCCATTGTCAATTTTAAGAGACCTCTGTGAAGTGTTTTAGAGGGAAAGGAAGCATTGAAGCTTAAGGTGTCACAGACCCTTGTGGCTCTGTGCCATTGTTTTGCTCCATTTTGTGAAACAAATGGCAAATGCAGAATATGAGTATCAGGTATATTACCACTTGATTAAAAGAAGGATATTAGAAAGTGCTTGAGCTAACAGAACACTCTTCTGGTTCACATCTTTTTCCTAACAGACTTGGTCGGTGCATTGGTGATGAATGTTGTATCCTCAGGATAAATTCCAAGTGTCTCACAGTACGAAATTTGTGGAAAAAAACCCGGAAAAATACAGTTTAGTCTTTTTAGTACCTAGGAGGGAAGTTGAGTAGCACGTGCCAGTTAGGACCTACAGGTTCTGGTTGCATGTTAAAACCAAATAGGTTGCAAACATAGGCTTAGAAATTCATCAGTTTAAATCAAATTGGTATCTGCCATTTTGGTTAGCAGGGTAGGGTTAGAGTTAGTGTTAGGCTTGCATATTTCTAACATACAACCAGTACCTTGGAATTCTAGGGATGACATACATGTTGGTTTTGTCAAACTGATAATGACTTTACTGTTATGAGTTGGATTCAAGGGAATTGGAGCATAGTCAATTCCATACATCATCCAGCTTTCCATTGATAGCCACACTTATTAAAAAACTACAGTGATTGTGTGTAGTGATGATGATGAGAATGATAACCGGATTGTCTTTAGTCCACTGGGAATTTCTAGGAAATGACGTGCTAAAAACCAGCAAGGGACTCCCCCTTCACACACAATGGTGCCTCAATGCATTGCACAGCACCATAGTTTCTATAGTCTGTTCAGTATAGACCATGTGAACCCCAAAGTTTAGACACTACTGCTGTTTGATACATAGCTTGCCTGACAGATGTACATCAGAAATAACATGTGGAACATGACGTATACCTTTTCCCACTTATATTTCATGCATAATATAAACAGTTGTATCCCACTTAATTGCAAGTCAGCTATAGCTCTTGAATACTTAGCTTTTTATTTTTTGGACATGACATACATGGTACATCGTTTTGGTGGGGAAGCAAACATACCTAGCAACATGTCCAAGTAATTTTGAGCCAGAGTGTAGTGTGTTTACCACAAGGCAACACTATGACCTTTGGCCTTTGGTAAAGTTAGCTCAACGTGTTCAAATACAGGCCATGTCCAGTCTTAATGTGAACAGAATATAGTGGCTCCAAACAACCAATTATGATCAGACACAGACAAGACAAATATGGCCATTAGGCCTAGAGATGAGCCTACAAAAAGGTGGTTAATGATCACAGGATGCGATGAACCTTATTACACCTTCAGTTGGGTTAGAATAAGATATCGTCTGTATCTTAATGATCTTTCTGAAATGCCTCCCAGTTGGGTTTCCTGACATATTTTTCTAAGCCGTTGGGAATGCAGGAATATGTTGCATATTTTTCATAATGTGGAGATCACCATGGATCATATGGAGTAAATTCACGAGGAATGGAAGGTCATTGGCCGGGTGATGTTGATGCGGAATAACAAAGGTACATTTGGGTGTCAATGCAAATATTTAAAAAAAGTCATACAAAGAAAATTGGCTACTGATCTGTCATAGAAAAAGTTGTATTTGTAATTGAGAACTTTTCTGTCATGATGTGCAGACTACTGAACAGGGGTATAGTTGTGTGGTATTTAATTACCCCGGTATATGTGATTTTTACAGTTTTGTGGTTTAATTTGTGGCTTCAAATAGGTAAGCCCTACACATTAAACCCTATTGATCAAAACTTGAAAAAGAATATTTTTTTGCAGGCTTTAAAATTCATGCTTTTGAAATTAAAAGCAAAAATAATGAAAATAAAAAATTGCCAATTTTGTTTTGTAGATGTTGTAGTCTGTTGTGAAATAGGGTTAACATTTGCCTGTAGTATCTGCATACTTTGATGGATATAAACCAAACTTGAGTCATACGGTTGCAACTTTGGGTCCCTCATTTGTTGATGAGGTCAAAGGTCACATACCAAAGTCACATGTCATGTCATTCATAAACCCTGATGGCAGGTGACACTAGCTGTCCGAGGACCACAATGTATTTTGAACTTGCTTCTGAAGCTAACAGCAAAAAGCATGAAAATTAAAACCTCAAAAATTGCATTTCCCTGTAGAATTCTGTACAGATGAATATTTTGTAGGGTTTAATTTTTCACAAAATTTATTTGAATTTGAGATTTTAACCAGCTAAACCAGACTCCCCATGAAAGCTTTTAAATCTTTGCCCTATACTAGCTGCTCACAACAACCGCTAAGTACCAATATAGAGTAATTATTAATCTGAACGCGCAATGAGCAAAGATAGAACGAGCATTCGGGATTTGAGGTTTCGTTGTCTAAGTTCTGTTAACCGACATTCTGGATGCAGTGCCTACAGAAGAAGAATAGAGACGAGGCCATTCAACCCATCTTGAATGTCAACGACGATTTTCAGACTGCAGACTGACAAAGTGAACATTCCTTCAATGCCGACCGCAGTACATTTGTTAAAAGGCAGATGGTGTAAAGATATTGTGAGTTAGGAAAATGGCTGTGTGGACTGGAGAGCTATATTGCGTGTGATGGTGATGTAGCCATTCAGTTTATTTTGGGTTAAGAGCTGGGGATAAGGCTGGGCCGTAGAGAAATTGAAGGAGTTGCAGCATGTTAATGGAACATCTTTAAAGGAAGAGGTATAATGGTAGCTGGCAATTTAAAAATGCTTGTAATGGAGCCAGTTTTGTCATATGAGACAATTAAAGTGGTATTTCTTCTAACACATACGATTTGTTGGAACGATGTTTTGATTCATCCGTTTTTATGCAGATTGATGACTTATCCTGTTTTGAAAGTGGATCGTGATGGGTCCTTCCATGATAATCATAAACCCCTTCATTTTGTTTGCTTCCGCCCCCCCTCCACACCTAGGTAATCCAAACACAATCTTGCTTGTAGCTAGCGTGTAACTTATGGTGGGCCACTTACAGGCACCTACAAAATGTTGAGTACTGGGGCCTGCACTGGTTCCCTCTTCCAATGTCATTAAGATTTCTCTGTGCAAATATCTCTTTGATACATGCGTTGTATCGCAATAACAATAAAAATTGTATGATGATCAAGGCAATATGGCATTTTCCAGTTTGCAGAAGCAGAGGTAAATTTAATATATCTTTCACGCACACATGCACGCCTGTCACAAGTTTGGTTGTTTTAGTCACATTATAGCATCCCTGAAATAAAGTTTAAGAGTCCAATTTTAGAATATTATACAGACTTAAAAATTATTCACCATCTTAGAATAGAGGAACAAGAATGGATTATCAACAAAGCCAAATCAGCACAATGTGATTTTTTAAAATTAATTTTAGTCAAGGCAGTCATTTCTAAAGTAGAAATATGTCTGAGTGTATTGAACAATGCAATATTAATAAAAGTAGTTTTGATAAAATCCTTATTATTTTTGGATTTTTCAGAGTCATCATGAGCTTTTCAAAACACTGACAATAATTTATTCATCTTTCCTTTGGTGCAAATGTAAACACTGCAATTGCTAGCAATAATGTCAGGGGGAGTAACATAATGTATTTCAATGCTACGGCAGGTAATGTTACAACAGCACATAATTGGACCAATACATTGGTGGATAATTTAGAAGGCAATACGTGCACAGATCTGTTAATTCCTGTGGGCTTGGCCTGCCCTCTGTGCAACTAAATCTGGGATTTACACCAGAAGATTTTGGTTTATGTCATGTGAGTGAATCTGTTTCCTTCATTTTAATGTTTGAATGCTAAGACTTTGTGTTGCAACTGGGGTGTGGTCATAGGACAGGGGTAGCGCTAGGTTTAAAAACAAGTGGTCCAGTGGACCCCTTAGCTACCTTGAATTCCAAAATTTCGGGGTCCGTACTGAAATTTTGGGGGTCCAGTGTGGTGCGGTCCACTTTGACATACTTGGATTAAGCGCATAACATTAGATTTTGTCACTATGGGCCAGCATTTGCATTCCAAGTGTATGGGAGTACCACCTAATCTTTCAGCTATATTTACCTACCTGTCCTAAAGTTTGAAAATTAGTCTATAAGATAAACTAGTTAAGGTATTTTTCCTTTTTGTAACAGAAATTGTTTGTTCCCTCACTGATGGTTTCCCTTTAACTGATCATAACATGTACATGTGAATGATTTACATGTATCTGTATAATTTCTAACATAAAGAATTCCCACCTTCAACTCAATGTTTCACTTCTCATTCATTTTCAATGTGAAGCTTCTTTTTATTGCTCAACAAAGTTAACCTAAATATCGTAAATGCTCCAGTCAGTTGCCCTCTTTTCTTGTTGCAAATCAACATACTTTTCAAAAATCGCAACTTGTCTACTTCGTAGTACACCAGGGAGGGAAATTCTACCTCCCATTTTGGTATAGCCGGGAGCCATCATCCCATCCTTCGACATGTAATTTATTCCGTTGCCGGCTGTCGACTCATAGGGTGTGGCAACCATACTAAATTCTTCCCCCATATTCTTCCGATTGGACTTCATACGAGTTCCGCTGCCCTTTACGCACTGCATTTCACGGTCAGTGTCGCCTAATTCGCCGTGGTTTCACAGATTTCACCCTCTCTCTCCCGCCATTTAAATCTTGTCACAATTTGCCTTTTTTTTCGTAAGTCCCCACAATGCAGTGTTAAGTGAGCTTTGATGTCACGTTGAAGAACTCATGTACCGGGAGAGAAACGCTCGGATTCGAGAAGCCGTCGAACCGGCGATACACATTGCTCATCTGCAATTAGCAACCCTCATCAGCTCTCTTATAAGTATTGTGGTATTCAGGGGGTTCGAAAATTGTGGAAATGGTCTCAGAGGGATTTTTGTGTGCTTAGATATTGTTCATTCTACATGTACTTCCCCCATTTTACCAAATTATCTTGGGGAATACTGCATGTGGTATTGAGACGAATTTACTGGCTAGCGTTACGTTCTAACATTTTCTGATCTTATCCACACATTAACGAACGCAATCTTATGAAACAGCCGTTTGTTTGATGTAAACATTGATTTTTTTGTGCGTCCGTACGGACTCAATAGCTCGTCTAATTTTTTATTTTGTGCGTCCGAATAAATTAGGCGTTCCTTGACGCAGAAAACGCAACTTAAGCGCGCCCCTTGTATAGGATAGACGAGAATTGGGTATATTTTAGCATAATATTATTTTTTTGCATATGTAGTTTTGAACAGGTTTGGGGTTGTTCAATTTGCAAAATCACTGGGTCATCCCTTTAAAGAGACCCGCACAACGAATAATATTAATCAATAGACTCTATAACATAATTATTGACCACATATCGAGTGGGTTCATCTAAAAACGGAATGATATTACCATAAGAACGAATTTAAACCATCTAGTTTGACCGTGTGCTATTTAAAATTCGCTCTATTGTATAACCTGTGTTATCCGATACGGTCGGCACGTTTTGCGTCAGACAGGCCTGATAAGGAATGTACATTTGAAAGCGTCACGTGGAGAAAGGGTATGACGCTACTGTGCCGTCAGTATCGATTAACACCTATACATCCCATATACACTAGCGCGAATTTCACATAGCGCCATGGTCAGGCAAAATGTTTTAATTCATTTTATGGTTATTATAATTCCGTTTTTCCTGAAAGCACTCGTAATTGTCATAATTTTTTATAGCTATATTGTAATAATTGATTATTAGTACGGTTTCCCCTGATTTAAGGGTGTGACGGAGAACTTTGTTTCTGAGTCTTATGGGGTCAGTTGAGGTGGGCATTTGCTGCCGCAAAATTGCAAACATTTTCACCTTCACCTATGATCTTCACTCGTTTTTGTTCAAATTTTTTGTAGAGAACAGACTTCAAATTAATTCCAAATAGGTTTTAACATAAAACATTGTGAGGCTATAAAATCAGAAGACTTTTGGATATGAAAATATTGTGAGTCTATCATCATGAAGACTTTCAGAATATGAAAGTGCAGAAGGAGTGTTTTAAAGATGCTCAGTGTATGACCTTGACGTTGACCTATGGTATTTTGCATCAACTCAAGGTTGAGTGGTGCCAATTGCTTGCTTTGGCAATTGATGGATGTTGATTGTGAATTCCTGCCTTCAGATGTCATTTTCAAGTTCATCTTTTGTTGGTCTCCTTCTAGGGCAGTTACCATGCATTTGGGTGGCATTCATTTAGTAGGCCGAAGTATGAACTGTTGTTCCCAACCAGATGTTGTCTTTCTTGCCAAACCCAATGCACATTCAACACTCACTAGCTGAGGCTATAACATGCACAGTCCCAAAATTGGGATGACGTCATCAGACGAACACTCATAGGGCATGAAATCACTGTCCAGGCCACGACACCCTCGTGATCGTGGCCTGTCATCCCTGGTCGTGGACTGTGTGCCGGGGGACCCGGGTTCGAATCAGACCCAAGACGTGCAATCTTCTTTAGTTCTATCCCTTACCGCTCCCCTTCCCTCTCATGATATATGCTAGAAACGAGAACAGAGTTGGGTTAGAGTAGAATTGATCAAATCAGAGACAAAATTCAAAATACCTGCTATATGCAAAGCAACATTGGGCAAAATTGCCCTTTAAAAATTTGTTTGTCATTATTTCTATGAGCTAATAAATAAATGTTCAAACTCGAAAAGAAGTTGTGACTTTCCTTTTCCATACCGAATTTCTATCATATACCCTTTCTAAAGAGCACGAATGATTACTGAAAAGTTTCAACCTAGCCCATGTTGAATCAATCCTGGAGTGAGTTGAGGAAGACATCTTTTCTCTTAATTGGGCAGACAGCGAGTTTCTTGTAAGAGCCCAGGTCCAGAAAGATGGTTGTCAAGCCGGTGTGAAGAACACAAACTAGCTAAATGTCATGCAAACAAACAATGCTTACGAAAGTGGAAGTACTAGGAAAAGGATTGAGTATATGATTCCAGTTGTAAAGTGTAACTTGGGAAATGAGAAGAGGCCTGTAAAAGCTTATGTAGTGTACTTGACCTAATACTATCTGAGCTTGGAGAACATGCTGAAAGGATGCCGCTGAATTCAGAGTTCTTGTTGGGAGTTGCTCCCATTGAAAATGTGGTATTTTCCTGGATTTGATGTATCAAAAAATATTGCTGAAGTTTCTAACAGTTTTTTACTTGTTTTATAATGGACATTATAGTTATGTTTTTTTGTTTGTTTGTTGTTGTTTGAAAATCAACACAAGAAAATTTTTCCTGTTTATGGATGTCATGCATCTCATGTACTATTTGTGAATGTGTGTACATGCATGTGTATGCATGTGAGTATACATTTGCAATGCTTGTTCTGGGTATGGCATAGTAGTATAGGCCATTTTGAAAAATGTCGACAAAACAATTTGTTACTGATCTCTAATTGGTTTGACACTGCTTTTGTGATTTTCAAGAGCCTATGCTTTGGGGTGTCTATACAACAAGACCCCCTCATGCCCCGCATAGATAGTGTGTATATTGTGTGGGGTTGTGTGGACACGCATGCATGTGTATGTGGTGTGTGTGGTAATGTTGAGTGTGTTTGTGTTTTCAATGAATCACGCATGTGTATGCACATGTACACATGTGTCCGTGCACTGTCTCCATTTGCCCTTGCCCATGACATGTAATCATGTATGTTAACCATACCTCAAATATAGAAAGTTGTGAAGTTTCTATAGGTTAATATGATTTTATGCCGTTACATCAAAGCCACCCAATTTTCCTATACCCATACAGACCAATATGTGTTCCTTATTCCCAAGTCAGTTAGGTCACTTCATTCTGGCCTTTTAAGTCACAACCTGTAGCCGTATACTCTTGGCAATGCATGCCTCCAGGCCTCCCCATTTTTACAAAGCATCCACACACTTCTTTCCGTCAGTAAATGGCCATTTTGATCATTTCAAGCACTGTAACCTCCCGAGTGCTTGATGCTAAATCTGCTCATGGCCGCAGATATCTCACAATTTTCTCAATCGAGCTCAGTCTTGCTGTGAAAATGGGCTTTTTTTTTAAAGGTTTTTTCTCTAACATTGCCAGTTGTAATGACTACTTGGTCCTATTTGACATAAAGTGTATCAACTTTTCCTCCCTAGAGAAACTAGAAAGTTAAAACGTAGGTAACACTTCAGACTTCCGTTCCTAGCCCAGGGAAGACTTGAATCAAATTATAGATCATGGTCATTTCAAATAATTTGTAGATACAATCTCATCGCTAAAAAGAGAATGCTGTCTATTATTTCATCAAGTGGGGCGCAACGTGGACAATTGTAACAGAGCAAGGGTAAATCACAGTTGAAGGCCGGCTGATTTGAATAAATACAAATTTATGGGTAGGATGGCACGAATAGAAGGTACTTTTTAGCGGATTCTAGCTTCCATGTTGGTGGCGACTGTGTACTAGTTTTTTCCTCAGCTCAATATATACCGAGACCCCATCTGATCTTTTTGGCCTTAGTGGTGTTTGTATCTCTAACCTTACGGCAGATTTTTATCCTCCCTGAAGGAATTTTGTGATTTGTGTCTGCAAAGAGGGAAATTGCAACATATTGGGGCCTGTGGGGCACTATGATACCAGCTTCTTCGTAAACACAAAATACCAATCAAATTAATTACTTGAGACACAGACAAATTCTCTTTGATTTTGCTCAAACATGAAAGATTATGCCATGAGATTCACCCAACTTTATTTTAAATCCCTATTTCCCCAAATAAATCCAAAGGAATTACTCTCCCCTCAAAAAAATGAAAATCATTTTTGTTTTAACCTGTAAAAAATAGCTAATTAGATCGAGATCCCCCATTTTATGATAAAAATCCATTATTTTTTCTATATCTCATCAACACACTGTTTTGATCTGATATAGCCATTATGACAGGTTTGACAACTGATGTAAGAGCTGTCAATCACCCCCGAAAAAAGAAAAACCTACCAGGAAATCTTGGCCACAGAGGTCACGATTTGCATGGTATAGCACCCTCTATTGCCCAAGGGGATCGGTGTAAGAACATATGGAAAGAAAATCAT
>JAMKCH010012881.1:0-140896 GCA_023653785.1 Ophioderma brevispina
AAACAGCTACGTACCCACGGAAATCTAAAAAAAAAATATTACTAACATTTTATTTTTTTTTTCACAACAAGATCAAGAAGCTGCAAAACAGTCTACATGATACTACTAGATACTCTACTCTGTCAATTAAGCTGAGTCATGCAAAAGCACCTTCGAAACTTTTCTAAAGTGTCTGAAGGGTCTTGAAATCAGCTACGTGATTAAGTCCTGGCTACTTAGGATCCAATCACCAGCAAATTGCCAGTTAAAAACTATGTGTAGATGATCAGTTACAACAAGGATTGCCAAGTTTCTTGCTTTGGGTGTGGTCCTCACCATCTAGCTCTAGTGGTTCCTGCACCACTCATGGATACCCAAGTATCTTCTGAAAATTACGCTTATATCAAATCTTCCATTCTTGTGAAGATGATTGAAAGAGTAGCAGTGAATTAGTTGCAGACTTATCTCCTCGATACTGATATCAATACCCGATCATACCTTCAGCATACCGTCATTTTCATAGTACGGATAAGCACGGCATGCGGGCGCAGAATGGCATATTGAGTGCTTTTGACAATCGTAATGAAGCTGTGTTCGTTTTTCTGAACTCGTGTGCAGCCTTCGACACCTAGACCATCAAAGAGCTCTTAACCGTCTTATACTGAACGGTATGGCATTAATACTGAAAAATAATATTGGTTTCTCTTTTACTTTATGCAGTACCAATAAATGAATCAGTTATAGAGGTGCTTCGCCAGATCCTGTAGCGGTAGATTGGGGAGATCTACAGGATTTGTTACTGCAACCTCATCTTGTTCTGCCAAGGGGAGGGAGAGCAGCAGGTGACAATAAAGAAGAATGAGGCAAGATCTTTGAATTTCTAATACTGAAAACTAAACTTTTTTCAATATCAGAACAGACCTATGTAGAAAAAAAGAGAAACCATAAACACAAACATGAATGTATACAATTCGTGAATAAAAGAAAAGTGGTACAAATTTTTAATCGGCCATAACTCGGCCAATATGTGTCCTTTGGACAAAAACGCAATTAAAAATGCACTTTTAGAATGTGTCTTTAATTTGCATGGTTTACTTTTTCCTCTTCGTGAATTAGAGGACTCTTTGAGGGTATAAAGTATTATAATTCTATTACCTCTGCTGACATTATTAAGAATGCAGCATTTTGATTGGCGGTGTAATTGCCCATTTTTCTGCAAGAATGGGTCGCCAGGCATTTCTTATTAATGAAGCTGTTTTGCTAAAAGAATAGAAACACAAAGGGTTTGCAGTGTCATTATGGACTCATAATGTATCATCGGCCAGAAAAACGTTCAAATACGTGCCGAGACCATGATTTATTTTTTCTAACCTCGGACCCATTATTCGCCCATAAATGACACTGCAAAGCCCCTTTATTTCTTAATTATATATATTGTTAAGTGTCCTTACTTTGTGAGTAAAAATTATTTCTCTATTTTACTTGAGAGAAGATTTTTCAGAGAGAAAGTACCAGAGGAAAATGGAATTCCTCTAGTGCTATACTGAGATTGTGCCAGGCAGATAGAATGGAGCTTTTCCATCTGTTGCAAAAAAAATTGCTCATAAAGGGTAGTTCCGAGCATGTATAATGTAAGATGATGTAATGGATATAATGTAATTTGTGTGAGATTCCAATTGGACAGTGTTAGGCTATGTTTATGCATGATTGCTGTTGTAATTAAATTGTTAGATATTAGGGGAATCTAGCTGTGAGGTAATAAAGCTAGTAAGAGGAGGTATAGTGCTCTTCCCACAATGCAGTTCTTCCAATGCAATTTTGGCATGGTTGTCACGTGAGTTTATAGTGAACAAAACCCAGTACGTAAATAGCCAAAGGATTGGGATGAGTTCGGTTCATTTGAGGTGATTGGTCATATAAAACTCATGTTAAATAAACCAGTGCAAAATTGATTTGAAAGGATAAATTCATATTATAGATACCATAGGAACCTGAGTCTCAGATAGGAACTTAGAAGGCTGATCGGCGTCAGGCCTTTAAGCTAACTTTCAAGCCAAAATGTTTTTTTGTATTAAAAATCAGTTTGTGGTCCTAAAATGGGGCATTTGTGACTAATCGGACATTTTTGTGGAGCGATCTGGTTGGCTAAGGCTGTGATTTTATGTGTCGTCAAGAGACTATGAATATATAAATATAGATAAGAATATATATAATATATATATTATGATATATAGAGATATATATATATAGTATAATTGATATAAAGATTATAGAGAGGAGAGAGAGAGGACTATGAGTTGCAATAAGTTCATCTACCAAGGACACAGTTAAGCCAAGTAGTGGGTTGTACTTGTCATTACATTGCATGCACTGACCGTGTGTGATCTGGTGTATATATATCTATACCCAACAATCAGGGGATGTCTTTTCTAAATACACTGAGTGGACTGGAAGTTACTTAACTGTGCCAAGGCAATTGAGATTTTACTAGCTCATAGTGAGAACTTTGAAGTCTTGAACAGCTGGACAAAGTTATCTTCGGGACTGCTCCGAAAAAAGAAACTTAAAAGAAGATTTTCGCATGGATATAATCGGGATTTGTATGATTTTGCCGGGCTCATTTTGGGTCTCGCTGTGAGATTTGGAATCTCATTGAACGCCAACGCTTCATTTAATTTCTGAACATTTAGGTAGGTACGTCAGATTGGACATTATTAGAATAAGTAATTAGTGTTCATAGAGACAATATTGAGTGTATTTGATTATTGTTATTGCCGTTGTAATTCCTTTTCGAATTTCCAATTTCTTGAACCGGTCATTCTAATCAAACAAAAATTTAAAAAAAGCAGTGTCATTGTATAAAATATAGATCATTTGTGCACAAGGCTCATTTGTTTGTGTTCAAAGGGTATTTCTGACCTTGAAACCTCTTTGTTAATTTTAATATCTGAAATAAAACCAAGACACAATAACATGATACTTTTTATTTGAATATATTCAGATAATTTATTGGCCATGAAATGAATTTTGGTATTTTAAGGGACTGTAGGCCCCCTATTTGTCAACGCTTTATATCTTTAGATATAGGCTATCCCTTAAAATGGGAAGGATCTTGTTGTAAACTTAGCACTTATAGCCATTGTTGTACAATATCAAACAACCATTACTTGTAAGATTCTAATGCCCAATACGAATTTCTGACTTTCACATCCGCCTTCCTCCATGTTGCCACAATCCACTGCCAATACATACTTACTAGTTTCAAGTCTCTTCCACGATTGAAACAAACTGTTGCATTTTAACCTTACGACTACTGATCCGCTATTATATGGTATTTGGTCGGGTAAGAAGATATAATACACGCATTATGTTATTTTCATATCATGGTTAAAACCATGAATAGACCATTTGCACGATCCCCGAAATGCATCTCGTTTGGTGCCCATTTCCATCCGGGAACTTGTACCAGAGGTCATGTTTACAAAAAAAATTGTTGTTCGTTCGCGTCGCCAAACAGTGCCTAAAATTACAATACAAAGTACCTTTTCACGTGAAGTTAATCTTACAAAAATGTAGAAGAATATCTAAGGAACAAAAAACAATCGAGGCACTGGTGTTGAAATTCACGACAAAACGTGATATTTTCGAACTGTGCCCTACTTGTCACCCGACGGACGATTACACAACTATAGTGCAACGTCACAGATAGGTTAAGTTTCCTGGTATTATCATTACGCTCTTAACCGAATGTGTTTAGCCGACTTGAGGCTGGTACAAGTTCCCGGATGGGAATGGGCACCAAATGAGATGCATTTCGGGGATCGTGCAAATGGTCTATTGGTGTGATAAAAATATTAGCATGGCGCAGAAAGAAGTGCATCGGAAGCCCTTGTACACATTTTGGGCACGGTGCGTGTCTCTTAGTAACGGTCTGTTTTTGCGGTTTTCTGCGTTTTCCTTCTTGATAATTGCTCGTACTTGGCGCCAAAAGAGAGAAATAATTCAAGAAACATTGTTGTTTTGCTTTTAAATGAAGCAACGCAAAAATTGGATTAATAAACCTTTTCTATGCAGATGATATTGTCATAATTGATAATCGGGTAATCATTTGTCTTCAACGACAAAAATAAAAACATACCCTGCAAAGGATAGTGATAAAATATAATATTATTTACAGTAACAATACTTTCACTGAGTCGACAATCATATAATTTTTCCTCCATCCAGCACGTGTAATATTAATTTTAATATTTTGCTCTGTGTAATATTACGATCATGCCTGTGCCAATGCTTACAATATAATGGCCAGGCAAAGACACGAACTTCACTGGCATAACTTGGGTTCGACCCCCTTCCGCCCACCACGGGAATGAAGATTTCTGGGTCCGACATCTTCAGCCTTCTTTTAATCTTCTTTGCTTATAGTTTTGGTTGATTTTACATTACCGTTTTTTGAGTATTTTTCAAAAGCAAACGATTTATCTTACAGAATTAAAATATCAACCCTGTGCGTATTGCGTTTAGCGAAGCGTGCGAGCTTTATACTTGCGTAACAATTTTTTCCAATAATCGTTTCAGGTAGCTGACATCACATTATTGTCTACTCTTTTACCACGACCTACTGATATTTAAAAGTAACCGAATAGTACTATGGCGAACAGGTATTTTAACAACAAGTTTTGAAAGCTTTTGATTGATCTAGTAATATAAGTCTAGACCAAAATTCAAAGTACGTATTATGTGTAGTTTCTGTTAAAATGTTATTCAATAATCGGATTCATATTCTACGCCGTAACAACAATGTCCCTTATCATGTTATTTGGTAGTTTGGTTGGCAGTGGGTATGCAATAATTCTTTGAAAACTGGCGCTAAACTGAAGAAGAGCTGGATCCCGCGTATGAACTTTCTATGGATGGTTCTTCTATTTCTGGCCACGATTCTTTGTGCTCTACTTGAACTTGGGCTTCCTCTACTGGGTCCTGCTCTGTGTCTCTTGCTTCTTCTTCGTCTTCACCACCTAACCTTGGTAACTCCACTTCTCGTTAATGCTCCACCCACGATCATTTCTTCTAGTGAGCTGGGGATTAAAAGAGACAAATCATCATACAGCGTGATTTTGCATTTCCTACTCATACTATTTTATATCGTCGCGAATCTTCCAAACAGGCCAATCGACAATCGACCAAAAGTCACAATTCGAGATATCGGCGATTGAAGTTTTCGAGAATTTGATAGAATGCATATCAAAATTTGAAACATTTTGGAAAATAATTTTATGTGGACGTTGTGCCATTGAACGTTCTTCATTTTGAGCCCGCTTCATTCAAGTATCCTTTGTTTTCCTTATCAAATTTAATACTAATTAAAAATAGAAAAACCATAAAAAAAATAAAAAACGTCCTCTGTTTCTATTCAAAGGATCGACTGCACTTGACTGTTGGTGTACTCAAAGCGTCCGAATCGATAGCCTCAGACGTGGTAATTGAACATGTTGAACATCTGCATATTTTGCCCTGCCGAGGCGCTAGAATGACTTGCTTTTTGTAACGATTTTCTAAGGTGTCAATTGTCTCTTAACAGGGGCAAAATAAGATAGAAAACAGGACTGATAAGGTTCTACATTTTAAATTTTGTATTAGAATTGATTTAAAACCAAATATTTACTAATGTAAATATAATACATACAGTTCATTTGAATGGAACCTGTAATAGATTGGATTTTTACGGATTTTGTTGGTAAGAATTGCCTGCCAATTGTCTTGTAAAATTTATAACATTTTCCCTGTAAACTTTAGTACTTAATCTATAATTGAATTCCATAATAATGACGATAAGGTTATTCTCGAAAAAATCGAATAAAGCGCCATATGAAAGTTCGTTTTTGTACCCTGGGTGAAATTGAAATAAACTTTTAACAAGTATTTTGCTGTATTTCCAAATTGCGCATCGGCCCACATGTGTAATTACACCCGGAAGTTTACTAAGAACATCCAAAGCGTATGTCTAGCATTTGAAACCCTGGTTTTGTGAAATTCATTGGACATAATAACTTTCATAAACGTTAAGTGGATGAAGTTGTGATTTCTCTGTTTATTGCTTGAAGGCGTAATATTTTGATATTTTTTGCAGAGTAAGGCATCAAAGATCACCATTTTTTTCATAAGAAAGCTTTATTTACCTACAATCATTTATATTTTGTATTAATTTACGTTTACGAGGCGTTTAATTCTAACGATCGACACATACAACACGCGTTTATAATGAATACTGTTACTTTGTCAGTACAATAAAACTAAACACAACTCGTGTAATCGTATGGCTATCTTTTACATTTATAGTTATTAAGTTTCAATAGCTCCAACTGTCACTGAAAATAAAACAAGATTCAGTAGGCTCTACTACTTTCCTAACGAAACCATAGGAAGAGTATATTGGCAATTAATCAAATGACGTTTTCTAAAACCGTAAAATAAACGATGTTCGGAGTGTATATCAGAACAATTTTTGAACTAAATTGATCTTCCCATGGTATTAATTTGATTTTGTCATCAAACAGATCATTGCGTGGTATGTTTCACCTTTGAGTCACAGCACTCTTAGAGTAGTTTGCTCTTATACTTTCTGTTGTTGAAAACTTCTAAGTGTAAAAAAATAACCATTTTGATGTTAAGAATGGCAGTTTGCCGGCAAGACTTCTGACGTTTGATTTCCAATTCAAATGGCCATATTTCTGATTATCAAAGGGGGTTAATCTTTGAAATCAGAATGATGATTTTCTCATGTTAAACATCTTTCGTAATTGAATTTCTAGGATAAATAATTTCCTGTATCTACTCAACAAAATGAATGTATTCCTGGGTTGCATTCAATTTTATTGATAATTTCAACGAGTAGTCCTATTTAAAGTTACCATTAATCAAGTATTTTATTGAGATGGCTGAAAATGCGAATGATAATGTGTCATAAACATTAACTCAAAATCACATTACTTTATTGGGCTTATTGTAGTATAAACAGAGAATTTTACAAGTTAGTGAAATTATTAATCACTAAAGTTCTGGAACTCAAAATGATATCGAAGGTATGTGGGAAAATATAGGAAAGAAAAAAGGAACGAAACGAAACAGATTTTGTGTACTGATATTTTTACACTTTATATTGCTCTACCCTCGTCTACCTAAGGGGTGGGGGTGGTTCACTGCCCTCCCCCTTCATGTTCCTCCCGGTTGCTAAAACCTTTTTTTGGTGCCAAATTTTAACACTTAAACTACTGCATAAGGGTTTGCACTTCCGTTAGTGCTAACACGGGGGGGGGGGGGAGGGGGTTCCTAGCCCCCTCCATCCCCCCCCCCCCGCCCCCCCCTATATAACCACTTTCTCTAAGAATTTTTTAGATGAAAACCACCACATGTTAGAAGGCTTCAAAGACATCAACCATAAAAAAAAAGAACACGAAGAAGTTGTTCAGTAAGAAATTAGGGGCCAAAACATTGATTTAATTTTTCTTCAAAAGGCGCAAAAGACAACTAATATCGTTTCGTCGTCTTCTCTCTGCATTTCTACGGGCTTTTTTACGGCACTGATTCACATAGACTTTTGCTGATTACTATAATTGGTGAAGGATGAACTATATTTAACCATATTATGCACAAATAGCAAGTCCTCGTGCCATTTTATTATATTTTTTAGGTTTACTTGTTTAATTTACCATAGGTTTCCTACCGTACACCGCTATACGATGTATAATAAACATATTATGACACCCTTATTGGCCTACTATACTTCCAAATTGTTTTTATGTAATTATTTACTTTTTTTTATGTTCGCTAGTTGTATGCATTATGACGAAATCAGAATCACAGTAACTCTATAAGATTTTTAATTTTTGTTATGGGCACTTCCGTTAGTGGCATAAGGGGGTGGGGGTGGGGGGGTGGGGGAAAATATCAAAATTTTGTGGGTTTTTTTGGGTGTTTGTTTGTTGTTGTGGTGGGTGGTGGTGGGGTGGGTGGTGTGGGTGGTTCGTAGGGACCCTCTAATTTAACAACGCAAAACGACGTGATGGAATTTGAATTTTTTTTTTGGCGTCACCAGCAAGCGCAACTAAAGTTAGACAAATAACAAAAATATAACCAATATATTGCAGAAGCGTTAAAAAAAAACGGGCCCGAAAAACAAAAATGCAGTTAATGTTCATGATTGCCAAGTGACAATATTCCGCTCCTTTCATTCCAAAACAAACATCCACCGGGGTATAGGAAATGAAGGTGATCCCCCAGTAATGGAATGAGTGGGGGGGGGCACCACCTCCCTTCGGGAAAGAAGTACCACCAACATGCCTAGCACGACATATTCATCACAGCCACTTGATTCTGGTACCATTAGATAGCATATGGGGCCATTCTCCGTTTAAAGTGTTTCAGGTTTGGTCTCCAAATTACGAAATATCCACATTTAAGGAAGTCCTTTCCGAAAATCATTGAAACCGTAAACGTTAATATTCTCAGACACGGAACAATGCATGGGTGATCTTAAAATATATCCGATTTTTAGTAGATTGCCTAACGTTAACACTAGTAACGTATCTGTCGTAAAGTAATCTGTCGGGCCTTTTTCTTAGTCGTGCTGTTCTTGAGTAATGTACTTGCTTCACCGACTTAGTCCCTATACTTTTATCAGGTCTTTACCTTACTACTAAAGCATGGTGTGGTATTCGCTTTATAATCATCACCCGCCGTATTGCAGAGCGTAAGCAGAGGATGTAAGTATCTGGTCGCGTATGAACGTAACAGGAGGGATTTCTTTCTTTCATTACTAGGGCTGGAAATTGTCGTTGAAACCAGATTTTTATGCCAACATGTAATATAATTGACATCAATTTGACCAAAATCACACAAATGATAAATTTAAATAAAGTATTAATTTATATTTTTAAAGCAATTTGTAATCCATTCGAATTATGGTACCGTCTCCTGGCTGCATATTGGCGACATGCTCTCATAGAACTCTTCGAAGACTTTCCAATCATCAATATTTTCAAGGTTTTAAACTTAACAACTAGTGCATAATAGAGTCTGATAAAATGCAATTGCAATCCGTGTGATAATGCGCTCTTGTGTAACGAGCAGGGACACATTTTAAAAAGAACGGATTTTGGGCTGCGACATTGCGAAAAGCAAGAATTATGCCTCTTTAGGCCTTATTGGCTTGATACTTTCTCATCCTGTTACAACATCTAGTCCGTATCATTTTGAAAACAACTCCCTAAGTATAATTTTATATTCATAAACCTTCATTCTTAAGGCAAAAACAGCTTAAAAACATGCATCGACTGTGAGCGCCACTTTTCGAGATGGATGGTCCCTCCTCGTTTCCATGATAAACTAGAAGATGTCACAATGACGTCATAAGTTCTCATGTCAGCAAAACGCTAATTTCCTAGACACATAGTGTAGAATAGGGTAAATCAAGTCTCGCCCAAAAAGGTGAGGACTATCACATTTTCAGTGATGGTAAATGACTATTTTATAAATTCGAGCTTTTAAGTGGCTATAATAAGGTGTTTGGGGGGGTCGCGGTCGCTAAATTGCAAATATCAATTTTTCACCCATTATTCAGTAATGTCGCACTTTTCCTTCCTCAACTATGACGTCATAGTGACGTCAGAATGGGGATTTTTGTACTTTTTTGGTACAGGATGGAAGAGAAAAATCTAAGCTATCCTTTGGTACCAAATTTACAGGAATCGGATATGTTAGTAACGAAAATCACAGGGGGATTGGAACCACCCCCCCCTTCTGGAGTTTTGTTAAAAAATGGCTTGGGGCGACAAGGGTTAATAATTTGGGCTGTAAATTAATAATGTAAGTAACTTTTATACATGTAGCCTACTAACTGGAATCAAACCTGGGACCTTCTGATATGAACCCAAAAACCTAATAACCACGATACTATTCTACCATAAAGGGAATATATAGAACATGAATTAATGTATATAAATTATTTCCTGTCAAAATTCCATAACAAAAAATACTGAAGGGTTTTAGAAAAGAGTTTTTGACTATCTATAAAAATTAAGTGAAAATAGGCTACTACATTAGTGCTTTTTTATGTCCTTTCTGGGGGTTACCAATTATCTGTTTATAACTTTGAATTACAAACTTAGCTAATTTGAATCGTTTTACTTTATTACAACTCCAACAATCAATTATTTTGCAGCAACAGGTGTTTTAAAACAACAAAAAAAATATAAGTGTATTTACAAGGATAAAAATACAGTAAATCTTATAGGAAAATACTGGCAGCAAGTCTGCCAACAAAACTCCCATAAACTACTCTCTAAATGCAAGAGGAATTTCTTTTAGAGTGACTACAGGGCCCACTCTAAAAAGAGTGAAATTTCCACAGCTTTAACGATACACTTTTGGGTTAAATTTGCTCTTGATAACGTTAACAAATGATAAAAGGATATAAGTTTGACAATTATCACCAGATCAATTTGACCCAAACAAAGTGTTTTTTTTAAGGTATGAAATTCACCTTTTGGCGTGGGTCCTCGTCTGTCTGGTCACTCCAAAAGAGTGAAATTCACTCTTTTGCATTTAGAGAGTACAAAGCTTTTATAGTTTCCATTCAAATTCACTTTATATTTTACCGTTTAATGCAATGTTTTAACAAATTAACTGAATTTACAGTATATGCACCGTATAATGTTGGTTGACAGTTGGGATAGCACTAAGCATGCAAGCTAAGTTAAGATGTCGTCGGCTTTGTTATTCTTACACATTCACAATCTCTGTAATAACTCGCCAAAATATATTTGTCAGTGTTTGATGAATCAATTTTTACAGTATACTGTAATTTCACAGTAATTATTTCAGAGATTGCTGTCAGTAAAATACTAGCAAAAACTATATTTTGAGTGTGGCAAATCGTCCAGATAAGATAAGCTACACACATTGTACTACTATAAACTTCGACCAGACTTCTATAGGCCCCCAGTGTTGATCAAGCCAGAAGATGAATCTCGCAAAATCCATTGATAGATATAGGTCAATTAAAGCTGCCGTGCGGTGGTTTTCAAGTACAGCAAACAGACGAACGCAGATTGGTCTGCTTGGAAGAATTTATTTGGCGTTGGGATGATTTCCAAAAGCGAAAATCTATTATATCTACAAATTGGAATGTAGTTTTGCTCAATATTGGTTATATGAAAAGAGCTCGTTATATAGTATCAAAAATATACAAAAAACTCAATTTTCACCAAAATGGTCGATTGGGCTGTTTTGGTAGACTCATGACGATATGACAAGAAACCGGACTCCTCTTCGCAGATGGGAAACCATGAACTCGCTCGGTCGATCTGCTGACGTTTCATCTCCTTAGACCACTACCACCTCGGCCGACCTCGCCCTCAGGCAATATATCTTTTTGATGTTCTAACAAAACGTCTTGAAATTAATTAACACACACACCACACTTTTTTGGGCCAAATTCGTGCCCACTTTGCTTCTAGTATCCAAAAGGCTGGACCGATTTATCCATTAATAATGTTGGAGATAGGTAAATCAAATCAATCAAATCAATTATTCCCACAACATTAACAATAAAACACAACAACAATTACAGAGAATATGCAAATACCAAAATATATCTTTAAAAGCCCACAAAAAATACATAATATGATTTTTTAACAAACAATATGGAGAGAAGGTTGCGAGGGTAAATAGGAATGTAATTCATTCCCCAGGGTCCTCCCCTGGGGTCTGACGTGGATGGTGAATGTCAAAAAGGTCAACATTTCCCCCAACAGGTCAACATTTTTGCCATATCTTTTTTTCTAGATAGCTAGAGTAACCAACTTAGGTATAATGTTGCACAATTCACCCACTAACCCTTAATTCAGTGCTCATGGTCCCTCCTGTTCTGTCGGGGTGGGAAATTCAAAAAGGTCAATTATTAAAAAGTGCAACGTTTGACCTTATCTTTTTTTCTAGATGAGCTAGATAGCCAAACTTAGGTATACAGACTGCCCAAGAAATCAAACTAAAAATTATAAAAATATAAACCTGCATTTTGTGCCATATATATTTGGACTTTAATTTGTTCTACAAGACTAAGCTAATCCTCTCCTCGCTTTTATATGTATTCCATCCAATTTGATGGACCCTAAGCCGAAGTATTGATTGTCAATTAAACACAAGGGATAAAATACCAATTGGCCAGTTTCAACCTGAAGGTTAAACAAAAACTAAAGGTAAAGCGTTGGTATCATCATTGGGGGCTAAACCGTTCTCCAAACAAAATATATTGTACAGATCATAGGGAATGTATTCTCAGCATGAACTAATCACTCTATTATTTTTCAGTGAAAGCACCAAATTTAGATGAATGTTGTGGGTGAAATGAGGGACTCACTCTCAGGGGGGGCATAATCTTGATTCAATGAAATTTGTCGAGTGTTGACTGCGTGTAATGATGTCAAAGTCTACAAGTCTGACAAATGTGTGTACAACACTCTGATGTGGAGGGACATTTACCCTTCCCTATTCCCCACTGCCTCCAAGATGCCAGGGGGGAAATATGAAGAAGCAGTGTTCAACAAAGAACAATAAAGGAGAGGATGGTTGGGTTCAAAGGTCCTCATTTAGCTTTCAACAAGGGTGTTTATGGTTCTCTAACTACCTTCTGCTGAAAACCTTGGTAAAGCGGAACAAACAAGACTGTTTGGAACTGAATTTCCCAATGCTACAATGTTATATTAGCATTGCGACATTATAAAAGTTGTAATTATGTTATAATAATCATAAGAAGCAGCACTTTATACCCTACTTTTTATTTTAATTTTCATCAATAAAATGTCTTGAGGTGATTCTCAAAATGCACTTTGTTGATACAGGAGAGCCGAAACTGGCCCAACAGTTTTTTCAATTCAACATACTGTCTCAGAAATTAGCTATAACTCCTGAACCCGACCCCCAAATACACCAACTAAAAATCCTCATGAAAGCTGGAACACTCCCAAAAAGAACCAGTAAAAACTCCAGTGAGATGAACTGAAATTTTTTTGGGCCGCAAAAAATTAATCTTTTATTGTATAGTTTTTTTTGGACAGTCCTGTATTATAGGCGGGAACAAGGCCCCCTACTAACCATGTAATTCTTGCCCCCCAGGTCCTCCCTTGGTCTGTCAGGGGGTGAAGAAATGTCAAAAAGGCAACATTCACCAAAAGTCAACATTTGGCCTTATCTTTTTTAGATGGAGCTAGTTTTCCATATTAAAGTATAGGTCCATATGGCCATGTGTGTGTAGTCTGTATGTAGATGTGTAGGGTGTTGTATGTAAAATGTATAATGAGGATCGGTCCTCAACAGGTCTACTTGGTCCTGGGCTGTATTGGGGTACTTGAAGTCCACCTTGACTATACATATACAATTTATACCCATATTATTCACCCCCAGAGCGCACATACCCTGGGTGGGGGGAGTACATCCGTCCATAACCACTATTGGCGGTTTCAGATTTTTTTAAAGCAATACAAGTTGCAACCAATGATCTGGCTCAAATGAAGTATAACTTGGGTTGGCAAAGCAAATTAAAAACAGAACCTTCCAAATTGCTCTTTTGCGATGATATATTAACTTTTCAGAGATTTACTTTTTAAGATTTTTTAGCTATCCACGACAAAAATGATTTAATGAGTAAACTTCTTTCTGTTTGAATCGCCTATATTTAAGTTTATGGGTGTGTGGGTGTGCATGTGTGCTGGTAAAAAAAAAAAAAAAAAAAAAAAGGGTGTGCATAGTTGGAGTATGAGGGTGTGGTGTGGTAGGTGTTGTGTGTACGAGTGGTGTATTAAGGGTGTGGTATGTATGGATGTTGAGGGTTTGCATGCAATGAGGGTGTGTATTAACATCATGAATAAACGATATTATAACCCTGTGAGGAGTCCTAGTATGTTATATAATTGTTTTGCTAGCATTAACTGATATAAATGGTGATTGGTTGTGGAGCAATCCATTAATGACCCTTGAATGACGTTGGCCTCGCTCATCTGTTACCCCCTAACCCTCACAAAGACCCCTTGTCCAACTAAAACCAATGTATCCCTCAATGTATAAGCATAAGTATGAACTTGATCCATCACTGCACTATAAAGCTGGGGCAACATTTTATTCAAAAGTGTATACCCATACCACATTCCAATATATAAGACCCCAAGTGACCCCTGATGACCTTTGACCTCATCTGTTACCCCACAATAAGACCATTGTCTCATTGTACTAAGTATCAAGCAAATATGACTTGATCCTGCACTAAAAGCTGACAAAAGACCACTTAAAACCAAAGTGTACACCATGTGCACAAGTTATGACCCTAATGGATCCCTCGATGACCTTTGACCTTCCCATCTGTTTACCCACCCCCACATAAGAACCCCTTGTCTCAATGTAAGCATACCAGAGTATGAACTTGAATCCATCACTGCCCAAAAATCAGACAACATTTCAAACCAAAGTGTATACAAAAGTTTACAGCACCCACACACACTCTCGAATCATTTCGCCATAAACCACTAGAAGCAATTATTTTCGAGGGTTTTTTTTTCTTTGTTTTTGCGTGTAAATTATATTCGCGAACGCACGCTTACCGCACATTTAAATATGCATGCGTGCATTATTACCCGATTTGAATATGCATGCATGCATTTATGACACGATTTAAATAAGCATGCGTGTTATCATGGGTTGCCTTATCAAGCGGTGCATTATTAAACAATAGCATTTAATAATGCACGCCAGCACTCATGCATTGGGACTTTCCCCCTCAAGTGAAAGCGCCTGAACAGTTCACTTGCCATGTAAGGACAATAAATACCAATGCCAGAACGTTCATTACCACAACCTCCCAGGTTATGTGGCGTTACGAACGGGGAAAGAATCATATGACACTAACTACAGAGTCTATACCGTAAAATAGAATCTTATTTCTATGGTGTTAAAACAAGCCAACTATGAAAGGCAGAATAAGGAGGTCCTACAATTGTCTATTTAAATTCCCCGGTTTTAATAACCCTGATTTGACCTATACAATAGATGCGATACATTCGAACTTAATGAATATAGCAGCAATAATCGATACTGCGCTTATATTCCTCCAAATCCGATTGAAGTAGTATTGACTATGCGTACTTGCTACTTCCATTGTGAATCAATGCATTATGTCAAGCTGGTACTCATCGATGTGTCAATCAATACTACAATTGTATAACTTTTCACACCTTCTCATTCCCAATTCTTGCTGCTTTATGTTAGCCACCCGTGTGTGGAAGTTCTTAGAACTATAACAATATTTTCTAGTTTTAAATTTTGAAAGTCATCAAAATATATCTAAAAAGAATTATTAATATCGTATTTATGTTTTGATGCTTGTATAAAATATGCTCATGTGGTTTATGACAGATAAGGCATGAGTGGAGTGCATTCGTTCGGGGATTATTGCATGCTTGGACGCATTAATGAAGTCAATAGAAGGGATAAGCAGGGCCACTTTGAGCACTTCGCGCTAAAACGCTCGTGCTCACAGTGCACCGCTAATGCATATATAATTTATAATGCGTCCAGAATGCATTATATCCCCGATGCACGCCACTCATGCCTTATCTATACATAACGTTTTTTCCGATTTTCATTGGACGATTAAAAAAAATAGTCCATTTTTAAATTTCCACCAAGTACGGTGTACCTACCTTGGTGCGACAGTTCGCAAAAATTTCCACAAGCAAATCCTCTCTTATTCGAAAGCCCATCTAGACAAACTTAATCCACGCCTTGAATGAATCAATTATTATCATCACATGATAATTATGACACAAATGACATGTACATATTATTTGTTGTGTTATCAGTCCCCGTAAATCCCGAATGCTCATTTGGGCTTAATTATATCGAGTTTGCTCCACCCCCCCCGTATAGTGACTTTGTATATTGAACCTTTTGTTTGGACATGCGAAAGAGCGGTTGCATGGCTTAAAGCTGATTTTTTAATGACTTCAAATTCTTAATCCTCGCTGAACTTTCGTAACTTTTTACAAAATGCCAATTTTGTTTTTTAGTAAATGTTTTTATTTCTAGTTTAAAAAACGGTTTTTAATAAATAACCATCACATTGGATTGGGTCGAATTCGGCTGGAATGTAATATTCCTGAAGGAGAGCTGAAATCAAATGGACCTATAAAAGGCGGTATACGGCCTAAGTGTTAAGCCTGTGCCTATTACCGCACAAAAGAAATTAACATTCGGGTCGGGAGTCGGGTAAACATGGTAACTGGTAAACACGAAAAACCCCTTACATGCATAAATAAAAGTTAATCGTCATGTTGTTAAGAAGTGATTCGAGAGTTGTGCGAGATAAAGGGATTAGCACAGCGTTTGCTATTCCGAATCATCGAAAAAAATCATCAAAATTCTATTTTTATATTTTTAGTTTACTGGCGTGGATATGCGAACATAACCTTGCAAGTGGTTGCTTGAAATTGTGTATTAAGTCAAGGGAGTACTTTTTATCTGATTTTGTATTTCTATACGGCGTATCAAAATTCCGACTTGAGATCAAAAAACCTTTTCCGGTGAATATCACAGCTTTCAGCGTGATAGTGTGCACCATTAATCAATGCGTTTGACCTAAACACAAACAGTATTGATGTCTGTTTATTTTGTCTTTGGTTGTAACCACAATAAGTGTTTAGTGCAGATTGTGAGTGAATGCCGCTCGCTTGTATGTCTATTTTGGGAGACGGTTATGACACAATTGCCTCAAAAACTCATTTTTTCCATATGTGTGTTTGTTTCAACATTAAAGCAGTTATATGAAAGTTACACAACTTATCACTGTTATAATTTAAAAAAAATGCATTTCCACTTTTTTCGATTCTCTCGCATTATCGCTGCTAATCCCTTTAAAGCAATTTTTAACGTCGTAAAAATCAGTTTTCCTCCTCAAAGTCGCTATTCCAGTTGCGCAACCCAAAACCAAAGGGCTCTACATAAAACCCTCAAGTCACCAAGGTTAGTTCAAGCAGACGCGATTTAATGAGCTAGGCTGGGAGTATAGGTATCAATGATATCGGAACTCGCTTCAAATATATTATCGACTTTAGAAAAATGTACAGAATTTTAAGAAAGTGTTGTCCTCGGTAGTCGGTAAGTGAACGCATTATCCTCAATTAAGCTTTATTGCAATCAGTTCGTACAATTTTTCTATCCTGCAATCCCAAATGCCATTATTATTTGCCACGTTTCAAAAATACGGAGCGGACCTCTGCCTTGTGTTTTAGGGGAAATTGGTCCTATATAGATCTCACAAGACAAATAACGCTACCAACCTCCTTTTTTGCTGTGATCGTCAAGTTGGTAATCTTTTCCTCCTCCAGGGACGTAGGGGATATATTGTCCTTTTTTTTCAAAATAAGTGATTTTTTAATTTTTTAGGTTTTTTCTTTTTTTAAAATTCTACAGGAAAACTTATGGCTTGCAAACTAAATTTGACTTTGATTTGAGGCATTTCTAAAGAAACTAATTTTAAAAAAACACGCATTTCGATTTAGGTTTGGAGCTTTTTTTTGGTGGGGGGGGTGGCTGGGGGGGGGCTGGGGGGGCTATATCTAGAGGTAAGTAAAACAATGATGCAAAACCTGCCCAGATATTGAATAAAAAAAATTCCAAACAATCGACAAGACAACCTCTGGGTCTCTGCTGAGAAACTCGCTTAATTAGCAATCCATCGCCGCTGTGGCTGAAAATGATGCATTCGTGTATTCCTCGGGATTTGAATCCCGTACCGAGGACATGCATCATAACCGGGATCGCGTTGTAAAAGTCTGAAAATAAGATGAACAGACCTCGTCCGGCCATGTTTAGAAATCTCCAAGATGCATTTGGAAAGCTTGGATATGCGCTGGATAGAACGTGTTGTGACGTGTAAGGAACCTTCTGATGGAACGATGTACGAACCACCGCACTCTAAATTTGAGAGAAAAATACAGTAGAGGGATGGAGTAGATGCAATTGCAGCATCAGGCAATGACTTAACACAGGGTTAAAATGTTGTCCAAGGTCATTCTGGGGTGGCCTAAAGATTTGAGAATGCATAGATCCTTTGCAAAAGCGTACTAAAAATTATTCGGTGGTTTGAGAGTAATGTCAAACCAGCGCTTAATGAAAATTTGGGGTATAATTTAGGGAGGAGGAACTCAGTCTCAGCCACAGTCTCAGCTCTGTCTTTGGGTTCAGATCGAGGCTCAGTAAGTTCAAAGACATCAAATCAAACTCAATTTGAATTCGCTTTTACACAGTGGCAGTCACCAAGTGTAAGAAAGGACCCCAAAAAGTAACGCAGCATGTCAAATTAAACCCCCCCCCATAGATGAAAACCATTGCGTCTCTTGAACGCAAACATAAAAATGTATCATAGTTCCGTTTCTTCCGTAATTTTGATACCCTTCCTGCCCAGTCGCGATCATATTGCCCAAACACAATACCATTATAAGAAAATCTCTCCCTTTTAAAAGTTGCAGTAAAAGTATAGCCATATTGATTGCCTTTCAGTGAAAGATCGCCTTCTTCCAGTTGCAGTGTGTGTCACTTAATGCATGGTTGTGTATTGTAACCTTGCTGTAATAATGTCTTCCAGTTGCCAACTTTGAAAATGGGACACATTTTCTATAAAAATGGACATGTGTTGGACGGTATTGATCACAATGGAGCAAGAAAGGTGTCAAAATTTGCAGAAAAAAACATAATATTGATATCATTTATGTTTTCGTGCAAAGACCAATGGTTGTAACTTATGGGGGTAGTTATACATGCTGCGTTACTTTGTCTGGGTCTTGAGTAGTCTACATTGCCAGTTGTTTATACCCGGACCTGCAGGGGATAGCTTAGGGCCCAATCGGGGCTAAGGTGGATCAGTGTGTACGGCCTGGTCTTGCTTAAATACCTGGAGGTGATTAAAATGAAAAAAAGTAAATGGATATTCCCTGTTGTAGCATTCCCATACGAACCATTTGAAACCAATTGGATACCAAATCGAAATAATTGTAAATGTTTCACCCCATTGATGACCTGTGGTATTAAAACCTTTTGGCCTACCATGAAAACTGTATTTTCTCCTGTGATTGAACATACTATAAATATTGAACCCTTGCATGGATGTTACAAGTTTTCTCCCTTACTTAGGGAGGGGTCATTATTACGCCAGGGGGAATGGAGGATTTGAGGGTGGGGGGAACCCGAAAATTTTTTGTAAGAGAGAAGAGGGGGGGGGGAACTTGAAAATTGTCATCAACGAGAGAGAGGGGAACATGAACTTTTAAAGGGGAAATAGCATGATCAAGGGGAGAGTGTGAAATTTTGAACGGAAGCGAGGGGGAACGCGAACATTTTATGCCGAAAAAAGTTGAAATCCTCCAACCCCCCACCGCAAAATAATGACCGCTCACTTATATCTGAAAATGTTCCAGGAGACCAAAAGGTACATCTTCTAGTTCTGAAATCAGCAGGTGGATGTGTTTAAGGTCCATGGCCCGAATCGCTAACTAGCCTTGTCCCCAGAAGCCCCAGATTACAGGAAGTGTCAACAGGTTGGTATCAGAAGAAAAGAAAGCTACTATTTTTCTCATTTAACCTGTGAAATTTTAGGTCCAAAGGATGTTTGGTTTTGGAGTTTATGAGCGAAACTGTACCCCATTTTGGTCGATCAAGATTATCCATTTACACAGTACCCTATTGGCTAAAAATCACGTTGTTAGATGTCACATGAAAACGGATTGAAATATCGGCGCGAAACTTTACAGATGGGGTTTTGGGCTAAAGGCCAATATATCAAGATGAAACTTATATACCTAAGTCGGGCCATCCCCCTTTTTATTTATTTAGTTATTCTCTTCTTTAACCTGGGGGGTGGGTGGGGGGGACCATTCATGCTCAGCAGGTTCTCCCATGGAGCCCAGGTGGCTATCAAAGACCAGTACATAAAAATAAAACATAATTACCAAATAATCAACAATCCAATATAAATCATACATCTAAATACCACTAGAGAAATATACAATGTGGAATTAGATAAGCTAAAATTACATACTTGTAGTTGTAAATATTTAAAAAGCTATAAAAGACCTTAAATACAATCACATCATAGTACACCAAGCACTCTTAAAGTAGATAAACTCTTACTAATACAAATTAAGAATTATAAGCCAAAGAGACAATGTATAATAAGAACCAGAAATACATCTGACAAGAATATTCATTTAAATTGCACAACGAGTCTATCAAAAAGAGGGTAGGCCAATTAAATTTCCAAAACTACAGACGAAGATAACTTCAGAAATTTACCATCTGCCAAAATATTCATAAAATTGCACAATATTATCAAAAAAGGTGTAGGCAATAAAGCCAAACAAATAGATGATAATTTCAGATACATTACTGACAAGAATATATAAAAGATTCATTCAATGCCTACACATTAAATTGCAAAACCTGTAATATTTAGTGACAAATTATAAAGAATATGCTTTTTTTTAAGGGCCGGTTTGAAAATATTTTTTGAGGGTGGGAGAGGATGTTTAACACTACTGGGAAGTTTGTTCCATGAAATAGAGCCCCGGTATTTAAAAGTACGTTTCCCAGCACCGTTCTAGGCTCTTGGGTTTTATTTTAATGACTATTAAAACGTGTGTGCATTCGGACTCTTGTGCAAGGTCATATGGGCCTTCCGCAGGACTACGTCGGACCCGTGCAGAGAGAAAACACCTAAAACACATGTTTTTCACGAAATTGTTCCCTTTAACATACCTGATATTGGCTTCTCTTTAATAACAGCATGGAAACCTCGTCTTGAAATAGAGCTTTAAACTGTGGCAAACTTGAACCAAACATCTGATCCTCGTGAAATGATCTTCTTAGGGGGTTCGTCTCCGCTATATTTATACAAGATGGGAGCTCTGCGCGAAAATATGCCGTTACCTAAAAAAAAGATTGCATGGCGGCATTGTAGTTTACAGTGCAGATAAGTTGATTGTAAAGTTGAAGACATAAACAAAAAGCGGAATCCTCAATCTCGATCATCAACATGCTTACCCAATGTAGTTAAGGCCTATACATTCTCATCTGATTAATTCCAGAATTATCATGATTATTACTAAGATTTAATTGAACTAAGGTTTAAGAGGAGATTTTGTAATGAAACGGAGACAGAGACTGCCATATAGTAAATGCAGTACGTAGCAGTTCCCCCAAACGTTTTGGAAATCCCCAATTGCCCAAATCGAGCAGGTTTGGTCATACCCCCTGTTTTGTCAGAAAAAAAAAAACATAGTGGTTTACTTAAGGATATCATATGATCCCTACTGATGGGCTTGATTCTCTCATCATCATAAGGATCATCATCATCATCATCATCATCATCATCATCATCATCATCATCATCATCCTCATAACTCACCACAACCACAACCAAAATAAAATAAGAAATTCCTCATTGATGGGCCAAAATTCCTCATTGAACCCCCCCCCCCCCCCCCCCCCCCCCCCCCCCCCCCCCCCCCCCCAGCCACAGTAGACCTACAGATAAGATAGAGTAGTCAGTGTTATTAAACCATCTCCATGATCACTATCTAACCTAATAAGGCCTGAATTTAATATCTGGAATGCAGATTCAGGATACTACTCCTGTGGTTGTGGAACAGCACCACAGACAATGGAACATCTCTTGGACTGCCCATTGCTGGAGCAACAATGCACAAACAAGGACCTTGCGGAATTCAGTTTTAAGCAGCCAGACGTTGTACCCATCTCTGGCTGGATCATATTTGAGAACCACAGTGTTTGGACACGATAAGAAGAAGACCCTAATATTAATAATCGTGATTATCGTCGTTATCGTCATTGAAACCTACCAACACTCAGAAAGTCCTCCCCATCTTCCGTGAAGAAATCTGTAAATGTTATCTGCATTCTACGTCCTGGGCTTGTGGAGACTATCCATTCGCACTCGATGTAATTATCGTAAAAGTTGGGATAATGTGGTGAAGAAAGAGTCATGATATCGTGTGGCTCAAAAAAGTAAGTGTTGCCACAATCTGAAAGAAAAGTAAATGACTTTAGTAAACTCCGCGATAGAGTATGTTACAGATGGTCGTAGGGTGCACGTAGCACGATTCACCTTTACTGCACAAACTGGGGTGTTAACACCAAGTCGGTGTTAAGCTTTTCGGTGTTAATTTCTCGTGTTGAAATTAAGGATTTAACACCACTCGGTGTTGCTGCACAATTTAATTATGCATTTTGTTGATCTGCTTATGAAATGTTAGAGGTAAGCAGTTACAATAGAAGCAAACAATAACAAAATCAAACATTTTCTACTAAAATGTCAGGCGTTACAAAGATAAATGTTTACACCAAAGTTTGGTGTTAATTCACACCAGAGGGTATGGTTCCGTATTGATTCCAGGAGGGTGTTAAATTAAAACCAGTATTGTCAATTTGGCACTGGCTGTGTTAAAAAAATCAACACCGACATGTGGTGTAAAATTAACACCAAGCAGCGTCATATCATACATTGTAACACAAAAATTGGTGTTAATATAACACTAATATTGTGGTATTTAACACCGAAATGGTGCAAGTATAGCACCCGTGGGTGCGGACCCTTATTGTTGAATCGAGGAGGGTGTTAAAATTAACACCCATGGTATTAAAGTGAACACTCCAGTGTTGCCTCTTCACAGTGGTGACGACTTTTGCTTGATGCTTTTTCATATTGCACCTTATTTTTAACGTTTTCTTTTTACTTTCTCTTTAAAAAAAATGCAAGTGGCCTATATGTAAAAAACACTTAAGAATGAAAGCCTGGGCCTGATACATTATAATGCAGAACGAATCGTGCTAAGGGTGTTAGTGGACATAATTATGTTTGACCAGTTTTATCAGTGTTGCCAGAAAAGGATAGCAATTAACGTGTCTTATACGAAAGGTAATTGTAGTAGAAACTTCGAGAATTATAGAAAAAATACCCTAAATTTGAAAGGCACATTAATAAGGGATTGATGGAAATTTAGCTAAAAATCCTATGACGCCAGTACAATGCAATGTAAATAGATAAAGGTACTGTTATTGTTGGTGTAACTTTTCTAAGAAATCCATAAATAATTGCTGTGCACTGAAATTCGAGTTGAATTATATACCTTTGAGTTTGGGAATGGAACTAACTTTCGGTTGGTGGATAATCTAGCGTTACTAGAGTTGAGTTTCAAGGTATAAATAGGGTTACATTGAACTTGAAGTTGGGCTAAGGGATTAACTCAAATTCAACTCTAACTTCATACCAAATGGTAACCCTTAACTCACCGAACTCGAACTCTAAGTCACTCTCCACAGGGACATGTCAAGGGGGCCTTTTTTGAGATTTGAGTGGTGGAATATGGAACGTCTCAGAGGACATAAAACGTCGAGTTATAAAAAAAAAAGAAACACGACAGCTTTCTAAGAAATATACGACGAGTTTTTCAAAAAATACGACGAGTTTGTAAAAAACACCGCGAGTTTGTAACAAAAAACATGAGCCGTTTTATATGGTGCAAAACTCGTGCGCGAAATTCGTCGTGCTTTTTGTACAAACTCGCCGTTTTTGTACAAATTCGTCACAAACTCGTCGTGTTTTTTACACACCGGTCTCACCGGTTTTTTACAAACTCGTGTCTTTTTATAACTCTACGTTTTATGTTCGCAGGGACGTGGAAGGTTTGGGGATTTTTACTCATCGAAGGCGATTTTTAATTTCCATGCCCCAAACATTTCCCCATCCCATATCAAATGATGCCTCAAAACAATGCACACTCACCTTTATTCGGTTCAGCGTTGAAAGGATTTTGACCGACGACACCAGCGTCTGTAAAGGAAAAGAAAAGTTTATCTTAGAAACAAAAGAAAAGTTTAACTGCCAATGAGGTGCAATTTAATTTTTAAGAAAAAAGAGTGTTGCAGAAGAAATCTGCAACAACTTGAAGAGACACAGGTACATTTTGAAAAGAGTGCACCTGCCAAATTGTTCAAAACCACTATTTTTTGTAATGATTTTACACATATTGGACGTTAAAAGAAATAGTTAAGTCCAAATCAGCGTATTTATGTGTGAACAGAATTATTTTTTTGTTAAAAATAAATCCACTACAAGGTCACATGAGGTCATCAACATGTGGGACACTACCCAAGGCAGTGTCATGAAAAGCGATGGACACACCAAGCAATAGCTCCAGTTCATTATTTTATTGACACTTACACCAAACATACATGTTAATAATTTAAGGTCATATGAGCTCACAAAGGTCACAAGAGGTTACCAACATGTGGGATACTACCCAAGGACCATTGTATCTAAGTGTCACGAAAATCACTCGACATATGTGGATATTAGCGATTTGATAATTCTGACCATTTTAAAAGCTCAAACGAGGGACAAAGGTCACACCCCTACAGCATAACACCAACATGTACCCAAGGGACATTGTTATAGGCCCTTCTTTGTGTCATGAAAATCGATCGACGTATGTGGATTTACCACCAAGCAATGCATAAAATCCTGACCATTGTAAGGTCACACGAGGTCACAAAGGTCACCAACAAGTGGGGTACTACCAAGGGCCATTGTATCTAAGTATCATGAAAATCGATCGACATACACAATCAATCGTAAATAATAAGCCTCAAAATCTGGCACGCTCCACGTATCAAATCAGGCGGAGTTTCAATATTGCGCTGTATCGAGTTTCACACCTCTATATGTCGAGTTTACTGCGCTGCCCATTCCAGTTGAACTCTATTTGGCCGATTTCATAAATCATGTCCAGGAAAATCATGTCCAAATAAATCATGCCGAGTTGTTAAATTGGACATTATTTTTTCAACATGTGCAAACTGGACAGATTTTTTTTCTCAACATGATCAAACTCGACTTGATTTTTTTCTCAACATGAGCAAAACCGACATGATTTTTTTCACACATACACCAAAAATCATGGCGAGTTTTTCCTCATGTTGAGAAAAAATCCATTTCGAGATTTTGAAACTGGACATGATTTATGTCCAAACTCACCATATAGAGAAGAAAAACTCGAATGTATAGAGGGCAAATTGGACATATAGCGCTGTAAACTCGACATATAAGCTGCACACTCGACATATGGCGAGTGACACAAAACTCGATACACGGCGCGTGAAACTCGACATGCGCGGAAAAAACTCGCCATGATTTAAAACGTGGAGCGTAAACTGGACAATTTTTCTGTCAAACTCACCATATAGAGAGCACAACTCGATGTATGGAGGGTAAACTGGACAGATACGCTGTAAAAAAAAACTCGACATATAACGCTGCACACCGACCTATGGCGAGGAAACTCGATACACAGCGCATGAACTCGACACTGCGCGGGAAAACTCGCCATGATTTGATACGTTAAGCGTGCCATAAACGCACAGAATACAAAACAAGGGCACAAACCACATAAAACCACAGAAAATTACCTCTTATACAATTAATTTAGTAAAAGGAATTTCAATAAAAACTCTACCCTAGTTAGATAAATGAAACCCACGACACAATGGAAATTTATGTACATACTTTCACCTTAGCCTTCTACAATATGCTCCGTAACTGCATCCAAAACAACCGCCCTTATCCGATGGAGTAACAAAGCCGTATTTCGGGATAGAGCTTTAATTTCCCGATAAGAAAACGTATTCCTATATAAGGAAGCCTCGTCTCCTAGATAAGGAAGCCTTATTTCCAGATAAGCCCTATTCCTAGATAAGGAAGCCTTACCTCCGGATAACAAAGTTGAATACCTTATCTGATGGAGTTGATAATATAGGTGAGTCAAAAAAATTGACCCTGATTGTGTCCGCCATTTTGAATTTTTAAATAATATATATCTAACATATGTGGTATATGCGGAAAGCTTATTTCAGTATCTTTAATTTGCTGCAAAGATCATTCCAATCGGTTAAGTATAGCTACAGTCTTTCGAATCAAGAATCTGCAGTGAATATTCCCTGATTTTCTTCTGGACACGGATTTCCTTCGCTGAACGCCGTGAATCCGTGGACAGAGCTCGGTCTATACCTAACCGATGTGAATGATCTTTGCAGTAAATTAAGGATAATGAACCCAGCTTTCAGATGATACCAAATATGTTAGATATATATTACTTAAAAATTCAAAATGGCGGACACAATCAGGGTCAAGTTTTTTTGACTCACCCTGTACTCTCCAGATATGGAAACCTAACTAAAGGTAGCAAATTAAAAAATATTATCTGGCGATATTTGTAACCAAAAACAAAGATCCCTATCTATATAGCGTTACCAAAGTCTATCTCGGGATAAGGTTTCTTACCATCAGATGAAGCTTTATAAGGTAAGATTTGTTAACAAAGCCAATCTCGGGATAAGGAACTTTATATCTTCAGATGAGGATGAGGAGGCCTTATCTTGAGATAAGCTTTGTTATGCTCTGGGGTTCAGCATGATTCTTCAGTTAATAGGGAGTTATACACTTGATACACTTCCCTAATATCGGAGGTAATCTCGATATTCGGAAGGTTATTCCGAAGGTTCGCTATTCCGAATCTTATAGAAATCGCTTTTTCGAACTTAAATGGTTCGCTTTTCCGAATTTTAAAAAGGTTCGCTATTCCGAATTAAAAAAGGGTTGGTTATTCCGAATATTGAAAAAGGTTCGGTATTCCGAAACCAAATACCGTGTTCGTTATTCCGAATTTCAAAAGAAGTTTACTATTCCGAATTTTATTTTTCACATAGGAGCAATGAACATGCCGACTTATATGGATACTTTGAAGCCGGTGATGCCCCGAGAAGTGATGCACCGAAAAGAATTACTATTTATTACCGGTATTAAGTATTTCTTTTATTTCCACATTAAAAAAATGAAATGACAAACAAAAGTTTTCAGTTTTTGGTGGTGATCGCATTGTTTGACATGTTTACACCTCTTACTATATGTTTGCGTATCTTGCACACGAATGACGAATCCTGATCTACCGTCCCAATCGTCTGCTCTGAATGTGATCCAAATGGAGTTAGTTCTGGAATTCCATTCCGACTGGTCGGGCAATTTACTGCCACTGTGTTTGAAAACAACGGTGTTCCTTGCATCGTCTCTGACAGAACCATGACCGGCGGATAAGTAGTCGTAATTGGCCTCGGTGTTAAACCGACGGAATCTGCGCATCAGTAGAGCGGGACGAAAAAACATTGATAAATAAATGTAAGTAAATAACTAAAATATAAATAAATAAATAAATAAATAAAAAGTCGAGGGCCATATGTGTCCCGTGGGCTCTGAATGTTTATTTTCCGTTCTCCACGGGAACTTGTTAATTATGATTATGATTGAGCCAAAAATAAATGATGGTGCCAAGTTTTTGGAGCGTGCGTTCACCATTTTACATGCAAATTAAGTATGGCGTCATAATTCAATTAAAATACACCAGTACACAATCAATTCAACCATTTATATCTTCCTTTTATCATTCTATAACACAGTCAAAATGTTAAAACATGAAAACATTACACCATTCAAGCAACAATTCAAGATGGCATCCAAAATAGGCAAAAAATTGAAATTGTGGCATATTGGGTCAAAATAATCATATGAAGAAAAAACCCACATATATTTTCAAGAGCCATCAAAAACTCTTACCAAGCATTATCTTGCTTCAGATCCAGGTTGGCCGCTATTTAAGTATGAAATAATATGACCTTGACAAATAGAAACTCATGTCTGGTATATTTTGGTTTGATAACATACTTAAAATGAAATATTATGGCAATATGCCTCGTTTAAACCACGTTCTTTTGAAACCTACCCAAATTGGATTGTCATCCTTGGCCAACATCTTCAAATTTAAGACTGATAACAATTAAAGTAATATTAATATAAATTCCCTTGTGAAAAAAGATTACCCGTAAAACATTTACTGCAATACCCACGATAAATTGTAAAATATAGACGTAAAATTAAGGAAATTTGCCGAAGATTGCGGTTAATTTCCCGTAATTCTTCATATCATCTGAACACGTAAAACAATCTATGCAAATTCAGTACAGTAAAATTTTTGAAAGTGATGCAAAATTAAAATTATACCTGACACTCAATCTCCTTCCACGAGGAACACTAACCGTCCAGAAGCAGAACAAATCGGACGGGTAATTCTGACGCGGGTAACCAGGAGATTTAATGTTGGCAGAGCTTCGCTTTTTTTTCGGATCCAAAAATATGTCTTCACCACATCCTGAATATAAGAATACAATCAAATTTAGAGTGATATTATGACCACAGGTGGTTACAAATTAGGCCATCGTGATCATGTGACACAAATTAAACAAACCACAAACCACTCATTTCGGAAATTGTTCGACTGAACTAGCATAACCTGTAAAGCTTATCATGAAATAAAAATTAAATGACCATTGTTTCTTTTCAGGCGCTCATAACTGGATAAAACGGTCCACAAAATGGCTGAAATCAACTCTAAGGTCCGTATGCACAAAAGAGTTAGACCGGGTCTAAAGTTAGACCTGGTCTAAGTGCAATTTTGTCCCACCAGAAAAGACATTTTCCTTTACACTAACGCGAGGTATTTTGTATTTATTTTGAACTTTGCATTTAAATCTTTCAAATTTGCTAGTTACTTTACGAAGAAAGTACGAATAACTATCAATTTAAGGCAAAACTAATTTTGACTTAGACCAGGTCTAACTTTAAGTGTCCTCCGAGATAATCCGGTGTAGCACGTGCATTTGAATTATTTCATTTTCCCTCTCCGACTTAATTGAATAGGTCCAAAACTCCAGGGGGACGAACGTATCAACGCGAATCGACTATGAATAGGGACAGTTGTTTTTGGCAAGTCCATTTAGTGTTTCATGCCCCAGAAAACAAACATGCAAAAATGCCCCCCCCCCTCCCCACGAACTCCACATTCTATTTTCAATTACCCATTGAAGTATGTATATACTTTTAATAATTTTAAGTTATTTTTTTGGGGGGGGGATGGTGTATTATTGGGTTCGGGTAAATTAAAGTGACATTTTTTGAAACCAACAAAAGTATATAGGCCAAAACTTTATTGAGCATGTCGCTTTATAATGCGGAATGTTTCAAATTCATCCATTCTCATGAAAACTATAGGGGCGCCCTTCTTTCCTTATCCATCGATGGCCATTATGGTTAACATATAGGATTATAGTGTTATGGAAAGCATTACTTTGGTGATGAAACCAGAACATCTGTATACATATCACGATTCACCAAATAATGTGTGATGAATATCGCTATTACCAGAGAGGAACGGCAAAACTTGTCAACTTTTTCGTTGTATGGACAGACGAAGACCCGAAACACGCTCTGCAGCATAATGGAAAGGTTTCATCAGAGAAGATGAGCTTCTCTGGTTTCATAAATAAAGCTACTAACAGAACAGTATTTCTAACTTACTTCGAGGAGCAAGATTTTTCCAATAACACCATTTTTCATTTTCGTCCCCATTACAAAGTCTAGGATCCATTTGTCCGTATGATTCCCTCGTTCTGTTCAAGCACATTTCACGATTTTTGACGGCACACACTTGTTTATCATCGCAAATCTCGTGCCAGTCCACGCATTGGTTCTCTTCTGGACATTGAATACCCTTGTACGGGTCACCTCTACAAACTGGGAAGGAAAGAAATGATAATAACATAATAATGATGATGATAATGAGGTTTTTGCAACATTAACGATAAAACTGCAGATATGGACAGGTGCTTCCTGATGCACGAGTATCACCGACATGATCAACCATCAACAAGAGAGAGCACGTGTGGTCCAGTCGATATAGCGATTCATGATCTGAAGGTCATGGGTTTGCGTCCCGCTGTGTCCAATGCATGTTCTGCATTTGGGCAAAGTACTTTACCTCGCTTGTCCTCTCCACCCAGAGCGATTAAATGGGGAGCTGATGGAGCTGACGGGGATTATCTGATTATGTGCCGTCATATCCTGTCAAATAAGGTGATACAGGGCTCAACCATTAAAAATGCTCCAATCGTGTCCAATAATGTCAAATTCTTTGTCTAGCGTCAAGAAACAAAAAAAGTCAAATGGTCTTGGTGTCTTCAAATTGTTTTATTACCCGGGTTTGTTACCAAGATAGAGGTCAAAATATGTATGGAGGTCGAAGGTATCAAAATCAGCTGCACAGGGGTCAAGATTTCAAAAATGCTCCGATTTAAATAAAAATATACAACTTGTCCTCACATGACCTATGACCTTGGTATGTGACCTTTGAGCTCATCAACAAATGAGGGATCCCATGTTGCACCTATGACTCAAGTTTGGTTTAAATCCATCGAAGTATGCCGATATTACAGGCAAATGTTAACCCTTTTTCACAACAACAGTGGACAAAGACTTAAGGCAGGCGACACAAAATAGGATCAAATTTATAAATTAGGATTGAAAAAGTAAATTGTTTTCCATACCTTGGGGTATTGTTATATCATTCATCACCTCTTTACTATAAAACTACAGAGGAATCATACTGTCACCACTGGCCTCTAAGAACTACACCTCAATGCTGCTCAACAGAAGACTTACAGAATCACTCCTCGCATCGATCCCATTCTCAGACGAAACCCCACAGACTTTCCCTCAAAAGAATCATAGAAGAGTTGAAAATTTTAAAGAGAATAGCTTCAATTGTGTTTGTACACTACTCCAAGGCTTCTGATAGTCATTGTTTGGTTATTGTTCTTTCTGAGACACCCTGTAGTGTTCCTGATGAGACTGTCAAAGCAATTGGCATGTTTCACGGTAAAGTGCCCCATAGAGTTTTCATCATGGATCCTTGTTTTATTAGATAAAAAAGTATCAATTGAGTAATTGATATTTTTTTTTTTTTTAAAACTACATCTTAATTACATACATTGAAATGTTTTTACATTGGAAAAGTATCTTGAAAAGCGTTTCTAGATTAAAATGTTTTGCTAATGTTACTATTATTGGAAAGAGAATGTGTCTGTACACAAACAGTAACGTTAGCGATAAAGTTTTAGTATGGATATTATATTATCAGAGAGCTAGACGCTTAAGCAAAATACTATTTCCTGCTATTTATCGGCATAGTTAAATATCTTAATCAATTTATATTTTTTCTCCTTGATAAAGTAATATCCATAATTAGGCTTTGCTAATGTTACCGTATACTCCGGGCAGAAATTTTGGGAACTACAAAATAGTAACAAACATAAACAACTTTTTTTTCACTAGAAACACTTTCCAAAACACTTCTCAAAATTTAAAACACTATTTTAGTTTAGTAATAACAAATATTTAAATATCAAATAACTCACTTTCTAATTTCCTTTCTGATAAAACAATGTTTTGGGGTTGGGGCACTTATCTGTGAAACATGCCAATTGCCATCATGTATGACAACTCATCTAGCTTTGTGCAGACCATGGATGGGTCCACAAAGGAGTTCCTAACAACACATGGAATTCTCCAAGGAGATACTCTTGTTCCTTATCTCTTTGTGATCGTGGTTGATTAGTAATGATTGCATCCTCAAATAGAGTCTTGACATCATCAACGACAAGGGAATCGCCATCAATCCCAAGCGTTCTAGACGTCTTCAAAGTCAGCATCGCACAGACCTTGAAACGCAGACGATCAAGCTTTAACAGCGGATCTGATATGTGATGTACAAGATCTCCCGGGAAGATCTCCTATAACATCACTTGAGAACGCTGCAGGCAAAGTCGGCCTATGCATCTAAATGCCAAGAAGAAGGAATATGGCCGCCAATGAGGAAGAGAAACCGTCAACCTATCTGCACTACAGACAATACCCAAGTATCTAGGGTCCTATATATGTTGCAGACAGCAAGAAAGACTTCCTGTCACGTAAGAGACAATCTTGGAACGCCTGCAATTAACTACGTCACTTGGCAATCTGGTATCGCCAATTCAACCAAGCGGACCTTCTTCAAGGCCTGTTTAGAGAATATCCTGATATGGATCTGAGACCTGCATGGACCATGAAGAAAGAGTTACAGGGTGTGGACTGGATGACACATATACACCAGGCTCCTTATGAGTGTACAAAACATGTTCTGGCGTGAGCACGAGACCAAGGCACAGGTAAAATAGAGATATCCCTCCAACTCCATGCATCCTCTGTCGCCCAGCGCCGAGTATGATTTGCTGGTCAGTAGTACCATCTTGCAAATGATCATGTAGTCTCGGATCTCATGTGTTGGCGGTTTCCATGTCGAAATAGGCGTCGTCGCCCCTTTAACTACATTGATGTTAATGCTCGACACATCCAGCAGGATCCATCTGACATCCCCAACTAAATGGCGGATAGGGACATTAGGCGCTACATGGTGAACAGTATCTCGGCTGCGGAGTTAGCCCTTGATTCCTGTACACCTGATTTCATGACCTTCGACCTCCCTATAACATTTGCATTGTATTTTGGTAACGAAATAATTTGAAGACACATGAACTCTGACTTGTTTGTTCCTTGAAAATGAGATGTACCTGGGCATGATTGGAGCGTTCTTAATGTGTGTGTGCGTGTGTGACCTCTGTATTCTGAAGAGGAAATACCAGCGGTATTCACTGAACGACTGTAGCTCAAATCCTAGCCCTTAGACGTATCCTTGAAGTTAAGAGGAACATCTTGCCTGCGGTTCTGACGTAAAGTGTCTTCAAGAAAGCGTTTGACTCCATCCACCGAAGCAAGATGATGAAAATCCTAAAAGCCTATATGGTATCCCACAAAGTCTTCTTAATGCCATAGGAAATATACATTCCAACACAGGAGCAAAGGTTGTTACGCTGGACTGAGAGACGCAGGAATTCGATATCATGGCTGGAGTACTGCAAGGAGACACACTTGCACCATTTCTCTTTATTATCGTACTTGATTATGCCCTAAGGCGTGCCAGGAGCCGGAGTATGGCATGGAGACCGAACTTGGATTCACAATAACACCAATAAAGTCCAGAGAGTTCCGGCTGTCACACTTTCTGTTTGGGACTCTGCGGATGACATTTGCCTCTTATGTAACCAGATTCAGCATGCTCAGCAATTACTCTGGAGGGTAGAAACAGAATGCAATAAGATGGGCTTTGTCTGAATGCCACTGTAGAATCAGTATTACTGTATGGGTGCGAAGCATGGTCATTAACCAAGTTCTGGAGAGGTCTCTCAATGGCTGTTACACCAGAATGCTGAGGACAGTGCCTAACATCAACTTGAGACAACGGCTTCTTAACTCTGTGCTTTATGGTGAACTACCTAAGGTTCGAGACAAGGTAGCAACAAGGAGGATGCAGCTCGCAGGCCACTGTTACCGCCACCCTCAGCTGTGTACCAGTAGACTCGTTCTCTGGGAACCAACACATGGACTTCGGACAAGGGACGGACAACGAAAAACTTATGTAGACATCCTGAAAATGGACGCAGGAGTGGTAGTTTTTTTTTTTTTTTTTTTTTTTGAAAAATATAGCAATTATGCTGATTTTTGCATATTAATTAGCTCATTTGCATACTCAATTTGCCCGAAATATGCCCAAAATCTAATCAGGTTGAGAACTCTTCAGCCCGCTTCCTTCCACCAACTTACATCATTATACGCTTTACAGAACTCCAGAAAACTTGTACAAAGGCCTTGCAGGAACATTTTTCATAAATTATGCAAATTAGATACTTAATTAGCATATTTTACGCCCAAAATCTAATCACGTCAAGAACTCATCAACCCGCTTCTTTCCACCAAGTTGCATCATTGTCGCCCTTACGGAACTCCAGATAAATCGTGTACAACATGGGTTAACATTTTTATCACGGACGGACGAACGGACGGACGAACGGACAAACGGACGGACGGACGGACGCTGCTCATTTCATAGTCCCCGTTCCGAACTCGTTCGGCGGGGACAATAAAGTCCAGAGAGTTCCGGCTGTCACACTTTCTGTTTGGGACTCTGCGGATGACATTTGCCTCTTATGTAACCAGATTCAGCATGCTCAGCAATTACTCTGGAGGGTAGAAACAGAATGCAATAAGATGGGCTTTGTCTGAATGCCACTGTAGAATCAGTATTACTGTATGGGTGCGAAGCCTGGTCATTAATCCCAGTTCTGGAGAGGTCTCTCAATGGCTGTTACACCAGAATGCTGAGGACAGTGCCTAACATCAACTTGAGACAACGGCTTCTTAACTCTGTGCTTTATGTGAACTACCTAAGGTTCGAGACAAGGTAGCAACAAGGAGGATGCAGCTCGCAGGCCACTGTTACCGCCACCCTCAGCTGTGTACCAGTAGACTCGTTCTCTGGGAACCAACACATGGACTTCGGACAAGGGACGGACAACGAAAAACTTATGTAGACATCCTGAAAATGGACGCAGGAGTGGTAGATACAAATGAGCTTGCGTCATGCAGGATAGTATAGACTGGATGATCCGTGCCAGACAAAACAATTTGAAGACACTTTTACTTTTTCTTCCTTGACCTGTTGACGCTCGACGAAATATTTGAGATTATTTTGGCATGATTAGAGCGTTGTTAATGTTTAATCCCTGTACTACATTATTTGACAATTTTTGACAGGATGTGACCCGGCAAAATGGAATATTGACTCTTGATCCTCTACTAACATAAGCAGCCTATCAAACACTCTGTACCTTTTCAATTGATAAAACTCTCTGGACTCTCCGTGTAAATGAAATTTGGCGACGTCGCGTCAAAACCTGGAGCGCGCAATTGACTTTTGTTTAATGTTGCTTTTAGTTTTTTGTTTTGTATAATATACAAATTATAATGACACTATATTTTCATATTTCCGACGCGCCACTTGTTGCGTTGAAAGTCCAAATAAATAACCTAAACAATAAACATGCTTTTGAGGTATTCGTTATGGTCCAAACATTGGTCCTTTTTGACAATACCATTTTTTTTAGTTAAATGGGTACAAATCATTGGGATAAGGTCGGATAAAAAGCTTCCCATAACCTTCACAAAAACTATGATTGATTTGCACAAACTCTTTTAATGGGACTTATATTATTTACACTTCCCTTTAGATCAAGTTAACATTTGGCAAAAACATTTGTTCTGGAAAATCTGTGAAAAAGTTCAGAAGTATGCTAAATTGACCAAAATGACATGCCAGCTAGCTTTGCGGGTGTATGAATCTGACATTTAACTTCCAGGTTTCCAAACACGACACTCAATTTGACAGACAAAGATTCTGGCAGAATGAGGGAGTATCAAATCAACATAGGGCCTATAGGAACTCAAAATCAGATTAGGTTTTTCAGTAGAACCTACAAAATGTTCTATAAAGAAGAATACATCGCGGTCCCCGGACCGCGAGTGTCGTCTGCCGTCGCGGTTTGTGAATGGGGCCAAAGGTCACATAAGGTCACGAAGGTCATATGAGGTCTCCAACATGTCACCCCACCCCGCCCCCTCCTTTCCACCAAAAAGTTACATCATCGTAGCCCTTACGGAACTCACACGGCATGCAGTATATTAAGGGTTAACATTTTGACCAGCCAAAGGTCATATGAGGTCACCAAGGTCACATGAGGTCACCCCACCCCACCCCTCCTTTCCACCAAGTTACATCATCGTAGCCCTTACGGAACTCATACGGCATGCACTATATTAAGGGTTAACATTTTGACGACAGACACACACACAGACACACAGATACACAGACATACGACCAGAGTAATAAATACCTATGTGCCTTCTTGCAGACGACACAACAATATAAAGTGTTCTTTAGAGCTGGCATAACTCTTTGGAGTTTGGGATCTACTTTTAACAATTTGGGAAGAGGTTTGTGGTTTAGAGACAAAAAGTTCTAAGTAGCTCTTTATTTTTAAGAGTGAACACAATTATATTCCCGGTCAAGAAAAAAAACGCCCACCATCATGACATATTTTCAGCCCGGGGCCTATCTATTATACGGCAGCCATTTAAAAACTTTTGTAAATATTAACAACTTCTAGTGTGGACCTTTCCACTGACATGTCTAGGGTTTAGTGCAAGAAGGCCCCATCTGCAATAGCTGCCACATGGGACCTTCTTCTAAACCCTCGATGTCATTCCAAATCATCCAACAGAATGACAGAATGGCTGTAATCGTCACAGGCATGCGTACAACACTAAAAAAATGACACTTAAATGGGTGTCCAATTTGGGTCTTCAGATGAGCATGTAAATGTGTCAATTTGACACATTTTGGGTGTCAGAATGACAACTTACACCTTTAGGGTGTCAGATAACACCTCTAGGATGTCAGAATGACACTCTTAGGGTGTCAAGCCAGAATGACACATTTGGGGGTCTCATTTTGAGACCCCAAAGGTGTCATTCTGGCTTGACACCCTAAAGGTTTTCCAAAGGTGTCATTTCTGGCTTGACACCCTAAAGGTGTCATTCTGATACCCTAAAGGTGTCATCTAGTGTCATGTGGCACCCTAAATGTGTCATCTGACATACTAAAGGTGTCTAAAAGTGTCATTCTGACACCTTAACCGTGTCAAATTGACACCTTTATATGCTCATCTGAAGACCCAAAATTTGACACCTTTTCTTTTTTCAGTGAAGCATCGTGCACAGTGTCTCAACTTAAGAATACTATTAATCTCTTGACACCCTGCATTCTGACACGTGATCTGTATATAAATGATTAAGAATGGCAAAGGACATGTCCAGCAAAAGAACGATACTTCATTCACAAAAACAGACACAGCCATATTTTGTCCCCAGCTTATTTTGTTTATGGATCGATCGAGCAAACGAATTCCGCATTCCACGTACCATCCCTGCCCGTACAAGTACACCCCTCGGGTATGGCACCCAAACCTCTAATGGGCTATTCCAGAAATTATCCACACCCCCAAAGATGACGGTAGGAATTTTCACACCCGTTTCTCCAAAAATGTATGGAAATTTCCATAGCCAAATAGTGCATGGGACTGAATTCCCACCATGAAATCCAAAAGGTGCATGGGAATTTCCACAATGAAAATCGCATAAAGCTTATCCAATATTCCAATTGTGTTACTTTAAAGGGCCACAGTGGCCAAAAAAATATTCAGACATAATGAAATAGACCCTTACTGAAATCACTTCCACAAATTTGAAAACAATTTTGGTTTTTACATTCCTTAAAAAACAGTAAAAACAGCAAGAGGTGGTGGCAGTCGGTGGCAATTCCTGCCACTGAAAATCAGTGTGTTGACATCCCTGCCAGAATTTACAGTGTATCTAGCATGATGGTTTGTGACACAATTCAAAAGCATTCAGACCAGGATTCAGACATTGTACTTCAGGCTTGTATTAAGATATTGATCTGACAAGTGAAAGGTGAATTAGCTGGTGTGGCGGGTTAGCTGGTGTGGCGTGAGATATAGTCCTCCGGGATCACAGTCCGGGAACAATGGTGAACAATAGGGCAATCGTATTTGTTTTGAAATTTTAAACTACTTAGTTCTCCAGGTAGACAAGGATGGATATTTATTAATCTTTCCCTGGAGATGGCCAGCGCACACAAGTGTTGAAAAAAAAACCCATATGCGCTTGGCCGGATTCGAACCGGCGACCTCCGTATTACTAGTGACGGCGCTCTAACCAACTGAGCCACAAGACTGGGTTGGGAAAAGAGCGATAGATATCATCTATAGGTGTTAAGTTCGAAAGGTGTCCATCGCTTTCCTAGCGGATAGCATCAGAACGGTATTTTTGCATTTACAATAGGGCAATCGATTCAGTTGACTCTTCGCACAACATTAGTTTCACGCTTTATTCCGTTGTCGTCTATGGAGCCCGGACTATGATACCTGCAGGACTATGATTACTTTCACACCGGGATTAGCACATATACAATAGCAATGGTCTCTAAGCTGATGACTGCTTGCTTTTCAAGTTTGATAAAATGCTGGCAGTAATGTCAGCATCCTTGGTTGAGAAGTGAAGCTTACAAGGAAAATAATATTAGTTCCTTTTCCTTTTTTTACAATATATAAACACCCAAATTGTTTTCAAATTTGTGGAAGTGATTTCAGTCAGGGTCTATTTCATTATGTCTGAATATTTTTTGGCCAGTGTGGCCCTTTAACAGATGCACTGAATAATTGAGTAGCTATATACCAAAGATGACTCTCTGAGTGTGAATTCCCATGACTTTACTGAACCACTGAAAAAGAAAATCACATTTCCAAAGAATACCATCACTTCATATGATGAAAAGTAAAAATGCAAAGGGAATTTCCACACTGATTTGTAAAAAAATGGTATTCCCATATCATTTCGAATTTTGAAATTGTCATCTGGGTGGGGGGGGGTCTGGAATAGCCCATTATATCACACAAGATCATACACGATCTCCATCTGATCTTCAGACTTTTGTTTCAGAATCAGGATTCGCGACGCGCTTCCACGCATAGTTTACCATTTTCTGTCATTTGGTGGAGAAATGTAATTATTATTTTGCAGTTTGCATAAGTACTCACAGGATGTGAGTTAGCTGTTCATATATTTTTGACCAAGTCAAGTGAACTCAAACTATTTGCATTATAGTATTTTGGGGGAAAATGCCCTGATTTACTCAAAATGTGAAGTTTATCATATGGTTGTGTTCATTAATATATGTTTTCCCAGTTAGTTTAAAACAGTTTTCATTATATTTCAAATCTCGTTAAGTTGTTTTTCGTCCCAAGAAAACGGAAGTGTGCGTTTGTTTAAAACGATTTCGTCTTTGGTCAATTATATTAAACATTTGATCAATAAAATTAACGTTATTTTCATACATTTTCGTCAAAATCAATTTAATTTAATTTCACCCGTGGCCCATCATCTCTATGTACAAAGCAATTTCGTCTTTGGTCATTTAATTTCAGATTTAGCTCAGTATATTTCGTCTCGTGTGGTGTATGTATAGGTCATGGCTAAGAGTTAGGCCTATAAGATCAGCAAAATTTATTAGAATCTACCTTTCTTTCTTTCACCTTTTTCTTTCGGTCACCTCATTTTTTTTCTTCTCATTGTTTTCTTTCGGTCATCTCATTTTTTCTTTACCTCATTTTTCTTTCTTTCATCGTATTTTTCTTTCACCTCATTTTTCTTTTTCTTTCACCTCATTTTTCTTTTTCTTTCCCCTCATTTTTTCTTTGATCTCATTTTTCTCTTTTCACCTCTTTTTTAACATCCTTTTTATTTTCTTTCACCTCATTTTTCCTATACTTTATATATCAATATTTTTATTTCTTTATTTTTTTTATTTTCCTAATCTTGTTCTGTATTCTTTGTGCTTGGTATATAAACAAAGGAAAAGACAGAAAAATTATCATAAACTTTGCTAATGTTACAGGCTTACCTTTTAGTCATGGCCTATACATACTGCACACGAGACGAAATATACTGAGCTAAAAGTGAAATTATATGACCAAAGACGAAATTGCTTTGTACATTCAGATGATTAGCCATGGATACGACGAAATTAAATTGATTTTGACGAATTTGCATGAAAATAAGGTTAATTTTATTGATCGAGTGTTTAATATAATTGACCAAAGACGAAATTGTTTTAAACAAATGCACATTTCGGTTTTCTTGGGACGAAATACAACTTAACGAGATATGAAATATAATGAAAAATGTTTTAAACTAACTGGGAAAACCTATATTAAGTAGAACCAATTATTATCACGGTTGTTAATTACTGTAGCTCAAAATTTATAACGTATAGGAACTGCTCAATTTCTCCAATTCCTGTTACGCAATTAGTTGACACTTGAAAATCAATTGCATTTATAGTAATTTTAAAATATGTCAGAGAACAGGGTTTGCCAGTTTCTTCCACAGGCGGTTCCGCGGTTTTTCCGCGGTTTTTTCCGCGTTGGAAGAAACGGGTTTCTTCCAGTTTCTTCCACTGAAAGCGGAAGAAACTAAAAAGGTCATTAAAAATTTTCTATTTTAAAGCAAATGACTCACAGTTTTGGTTTTATATTATACAGTGAATGAAATATAGTGAAATAATTCAAAATAACCATTCAGGGACCCCCCTACCTACCCCATGCAATTGCGTAATTAAACTCACATTTATTCACAAGGCCTAAATATAAAAAATTACTGGAAGAAACTGATTCTCACTTTTCACACCAGCAAGGCCAAGCAGAGTCTCCTTGTAAAGACTTGAACATCTTCAAAATATGTTATAGTCTCCCTAACCCAGGTTCTCCCACTAAGCATTACAACAAAAGAACACTTAATGGTTGCTACTTGTATGATTTGTATTTTAAAATTAACAAATTGGCCATACAGATTTTAACAGCTTTTTCATTTTTTGCATCTACAATTACAAATGTGATAGTATAAATGTGCACATGGAAAGACTTGGAAAATAAGTTACAATTATCATCTGTATAATTTGATAGCAAGTCAAAACAAAATTGTGAACAAATTTTACTATATACTTGCAAGGTATACTAACATGCTATAAACTTGTAAATTAATTTTGAAAAAAAAACAGATTGTAAATTTAAAGTAACTAAAGTAGCCTTGGTGATTTGAAGTGCAAAGCAAATGAATATGGTGTAATTTAGTATGTTGTTCATAATACATTTCTTTATTTCTTCCAGTTTCTTCCAATTTCTTCCAGTTTCTTCCGGAAGAAACTGGAAGAAGGTCACCTTTTTTCCAGTTTCTTCCATTCTTCCGGAAGAAAGAGGTTTCTTCCGGAAGTTTCCGAACCCTGTCAGAGAAATTAACAGTTTTTACCAACCAATTGTGACAAATCACTTTTTATACAACAGTTAATGCAACAAGCACCGGTGCAACCCTATATAGAAGGATTTTTTCTGGGACTGTGCAGGCGCGGGAATCGAACCCACGACCTTCCGATCACTAGGCGGATGCCTATCTTTAAACTGCAATTTAAAAGTATTTGTAAAGTTGCATCTTTTAAGCGAGGTAAAATTTAATTGGGGATTAACCAACGGATTGCATATTTCTTACCTTTGTTAACGGATTGATGAAATGGAATGCTTGAACAGGGTCGCAATTACGACCCTCGCGAAATTGATTGACACCGGTTATCAAACCGGCTGCACTTTGAGCGAAATAGAATACACATTGAGTAATATTGATCGCCAATTTGAATCAAGTTTGTAAATTGTCATTCAATTTCGCACGAAAACGAAAGCTTGTTTACTAATTGAAATTGGCTATTGGAAACATAAAATTGTAATTCTGAGTATTGTTAACTTCACTTGAAGTACGGCCGTGCGTTTTGAAATGGGCCAGTAAAGAGGTGGAGTTGTGACATTATACGCGCGATATTTTGGAATCCTAAAAGTGATTTTTCAAATAATTTTTCAAGCCACATAGTTAAATTTGGTATTAAATTAAAGCATTCATGCAGGGCAACAAGATGCAAGTGATAGATTTTTAAAATATTAATCACATTCCAGTAATTGCTTTTTAATTACAAAAAAATGGAAGTGGAGGATAAACAGGTGCAGCATTTCATGAAAATTGACCCCAAAGCCTGGGTCATTTTCTTTCAAATTTCATCTCTTCTAGAGAGACTCTGAAAACTATTTTACAACCACATAATATAAATCAGAAAACTTTATTATCAAATGCTTAATTGTTATTTTAGGCTCATATTTGCATATATGCCTTAGCTGATGCCTTAACATAACAATGACTTTCAATTTTAAAATTGTCATTTTGGAAACCTTGCGCAAAACTACTTTGCTACACCATGTACCTATAAAATTATATATCTATATGGAAAGCGTGTACTTAGAGGATACCAAATTACATAAAAGGCAGTTGCCACAGCTTTAAAATTAAGGTGTGTTTAAAATAACATCTTTGTCATCATAGCTCCCTAGTGAATAATGTTATATTGGTCTCAACTGTATTTCTGTAATCCTTGATTAGCAAGCTTCAAATAATGTATACTTTGTAGGGGCTGTGGGTTCCTGAAGAGAGCTATAGAGCCTTTCACACCAATATAATGCATTTTACACAAATGAAAACTATGTCACATAAAACTGGCCCACCTTGAAACACATGGTCATACACGTATTTTTCTTAGTGAACGTAGGCCTAATCAAACTAGTTTACTCTAGACAAACTCCTAATTGTAACAACTCACAGTACAAATCCTCATTGTTAAGATAACCTCGCAGGATTCCAATTTCATACTCTGTCTGTTTTCGACTTGGTTCTGAGGCGCGCTTCATTCGATGGGACGATGCTCTCCTGACGACATCCTGGATGAAGAATATATGGGAAAACATTATCAAAAGGCAACCAACCAAACAAACATGAATATTATTCACAAGTTTGGTATATTTAGTGAACCACAAATAACGTTTCTTATCTAGGTTTAAAGGTGTTTTTTTATGGTTCACTAGATATCAACGAGAAAAGGTATATAAATTTCAAAAATTTCTGTGGATTTCGATGCGACGGTTGATTAACACTTAAAGTGACCAAGGGGTTTTCACTCCCGTTGGTGCCCAAGGGGGGGGGGGGGGGGGGTTCCATGGGAACCCCCCCCCCCCCCCCCCCCCAAGGAAACCACTTTCCGAGGGAATTTTTGCACGAAATTTATACACATGTTGAAGGATCAAAGACCAAACCATATCAGCAATACAAAAATGAGATTGTTATTTGGGTGCAAATTAGGGGCCAAAACATTGTTTTTCAAAAACACGCGGAAAATGGGCAAAGACGGAAAAGTCAAATGAGCCTTGCGCTTACATCAAAATTTGAACAACTTATTTTATTGTTGACATCTATTCTAGAAGACCAAATACTCTATTAACACAAAACCAGCCAGTTTTAGGGAATTCCTGTATTTTTACAGGTGTTGACAAAATAACACGTCATTTTCCCATAGAGTTTTCTTTGGTTCTCGGTTTCTTATTCTTACTTTTAAAAATATTCTCAAATGACTTCCGTTAGTGCCCAAGGGGGGGGGGTTTCCATGTGGTGGGGACCCCCACTAATTAACTCATAACGGGCTTGGCGATTTTAATTATTTTGGTATGAAAAGAAGCTTTTATTTAAAAGTTCAGGACAAATTACAAAAAATTTCACCGCAAAAATCCCACGCGTAAAGCGGCCAGCGCGAAAACAAATTTGGGGTTCCCTAGGACCCCCCCCCCCCATTGGTCACTTAAGTGTTAATGTTATGATGTTACGAGGAAACGTTTGTGCCCCATGGCCCTCTTATGTACGTTTACTGACAGAAAATACAATCCTTCCAGAATAGATCGAAGGTGTACGTAAGATTAGGCACACATAATACTTAGGCCAACAGAAATTGAGTTTTAACAAAGCTCATTTCGGAAATAAAACCCTCAATGTCCAGATAGGAAAGTTGATCTAAATAGCGGTCCTTACTAGATTTAACAAGGCTAATCTCGTGAAAATATCTTGTGTTTTATATTATCTAGTGTGTCAGCTTAAATTATTTTTCACGAATGCACTGCGCTGTCAAATAATGCAAGGTGTCAATGTCGCGGGTCACCCACAAGTCACCACTTTTACTGAAATACCGTCACTCACTTGATATCGACTTACGCTCAATATCAAGTAACATGTCTGCATCGTATATATACCCTTACGAACTTAATCTATGGTGTCAGTCCTAACTTAAATTATTGTGATGAAAAACCTACTGGTTTCTCGTATAAAGTATTAGTTGAATTTCAAATGCGAGACCATTCCACATTATGTGATATTGGGCTGTTTCTTTCCGAAACACCCACATCTTAATTAACGAGAACAAGTTTTTGTACCCTCAAAGGCCGATACGTGTGACATTATTTTAACGGCCGACTCAGGAGATTCCTGAGAGGGCGGCACCTCATCTTAAATCTTCGGTATCGGGCTAGGTCCTTATCCTTATCATAATGTTTCCTATTCCAGCTAAGTTAGGCGTTGTTTTAACTCCAGAATAGAGGGGGACCCTTTTTTTCGATTGGGGTCCGCTTTGATTTTCAATTAAACAGAGCGTTTTGAAGATAAGGGACATTATTTCGAGAGAGATGAAAGTTCTTATCTCCAAATAACCGCACCGTTCACTATGGGGGACTAATTATCTACGATTTCAAATAAGACAGAACCTCATTAAAAGTTTAGTTGTTGTCATTCACCCTTAGAGGAGTTTAATGGCCACGGGTAAAAAATGTATGGTACTCATACAATGTATTAGTAATGTAGATAGTATCCTTATTTTCACCATATAAAAAGCTTGGATGTTTCCGCGAAAATCTTTCATATCTACCTCATTTCTTCACCAAATTCCTTCATTTTGTACTAGAAAGTCGAAAATATGCAGTTCATGGAAACATCAACTGAGTCACAGAGTTGAGTAAACGATGTCATAGGTCCATTTTGGTGATTTTTTGATGCACTTTTTTTTTTTTTTTTTTGATTCACTATGTATTACCCCACCTTACCCACTATTGAGGTATACCAACTGGTTACATACTTTGGTTATTTGTCATACAAATTTAGAAAGAAGCAATTATATTGAAACATGCCGTGGTTTTGTTGCAACTATATACCGAGCTAGCACTAAAATAGATTTTCCTGGTTTTTTCGTAGAATTTGTACCAAACCCACACTTTAATAAAAAACATAACTGAATGAAACGTTTATTTTATTGTTTTAATATTGTCTTTAAAACGACAACTTACTTTAATAAATATTAGAATAGATGTTTTGGTAGCTCTAATCATGATTGACAAGCGGAATGTGCCACAACAATGTTAAATGGGAAAATGTAAACAAGGCAAATAAAATAACATTTTATCGATACTTGCATTTCCTCCAAATGTTCAACCACGCATGGGGAGAGAATGGCTAAATGGTTCAGTTGTTTTCAGCATCACAAAGCAATGCACGCTGTGTTCTTGATTGAGGTATACCAACTGGTAACATACTTTGGTTATTTGTCATACAACAATTTGGAAAGAAAATAAATCACAACCTGTTTTTGTCAAAAATCATATTCTTGACGATTAAATCATTTTAGGAAAAGTAGTTGAAAGAACGTTATATATGTTCGTGGCCATTGTTTTGTACTCAACCGTATATTCTTAACATTTTGGTATTTGTGCGTAATCATGATAATTGCAAATTAAAATACTGGATTTTAATTCATGTTGTCATACCAAATACCTATCATTTTTTATCTCATAAACGCACTTCAAGATTACAAAATAAAATGCTGACTTCCCCCCATCTCTTCTTTCACTTTCTCTTTCCCTCATCGTTGTTCTCTCTCTCTTTTCTCTCTCTCTCTCTCCCTCACTCTCCCTCCCCCTCCTCTCTCCAGGTTGCAAAAAATGTCGGGAGCTTGGAGCGCGCAGCGCCGCTCCGAGGAAATTGTTGAACGTCCTGTAGAATATTTTTTTGCACCCCTGTCCCTCTCTCCCCCCCTCCCTCTCTCTCTCCCCCCTCTCCGGCTCTCGCATTGCTAAATACTAAAACAACACCTGGTTTTTGAACCTTTAGATATGTTCCATTTATAATTGCTTTGGCAAAGTAATTATTGTAAAACAGCTTTGAGGCCGCCGCCAGTCCCACGCCAATGATCTTGTATACTGTTAACATAATCACAAGAATGTCCTTTTTTAGACCAGAAGTGAAGTTCCATATCGTTGGTAATGGATTCAAATAAGGCAGCTGGTATGGTTTTTTTGTCTTTTGCCTCGACGTGGACCTTAGTCCCATCGGCATGGCATAGCACAATTTGAAAACACATTTCTGGAAATCACTTATAATTAATAGCGCGACCCTCATTTGTCAAGGATTCGAAAAGGTTGCCAAATATTTCCAAGGGTAGTAACAATATAAACAGGCTGTAAATAGAGTTATCTACGTAAAAAGTGTTCGTTCACCTTATTTTAAAAGACACTCATCAACTTGAAACTTAAATTCTATAGGCTCATACACTAATTAATAATCTTTTCATATTGAGATGTTTCGATTATAACAACACCAATGAAAAAAATTTCAGTACATATGAAATGGACCCTTACTGAAATCACTTTTACAAATTTGAAAACAATTTGGATGTTTACAATTCTGTAAACAACAGCAGAATACAGGAGATCCTGCCTGCGGAAAATCAATGTGTTGACAATCCTGCAAGATTTACAGTGTATTTCATCATGTTTTTGTGACACAATTCTAAGCCATTCAGACATGATTCAGAGGATTTTACTTCAGACGTTGTAATAAGATATTGATCTGAACAAGTGGAAGGTGGATTAGCCTATTAGCATATGCATAATCATGATAATAGCATGCAATGGTCTGTGGCTGATGACTGTATGCTTCCAAGTTTGATACATTGGGCCTTGGCTGCACTACCTGTTAAGTATGCTGACATTACTTGCCACTTTTATCACTACACTGTAATTCTAGCAGGGATGTCAACACCTTTGATTTTTATGGGCAGGAATCTCCTGTAACTCGTGATGTTTTTACAGAATGTAAACATCCCACAGTGTTTTCATTGTAAAAGTGTCTTCATAAATTTTCCCATTTCATTATGTCTGCATATTTTTCATGCCATGTGTCTCTTTAAGGATATCTTAGTGAGCCAAAGTAAAACAGGAGGTGGAGAGGTGTAGTGAACCACGAAAAGCACGTTTAAAGAGACATTTTACACTACTGATCTTACATAACTATCTTTGCTTATATACAACAGTTGTGAAATTCAATATATTTCCTAGAAAATTATTTCCTCCGAGATTTAAGTTTAATTTTGATGTTGTTGTTTTTGATGTAATTAGCAAATATCACATAAGCCACTGTGCTATAATATCTGAAGGTGATAATAATATGGTGCTAGTAACAGGACATAGATATGAGTCAAGATTTTTTCGTTTGAATATTAAAGATTTATTTGTAATTGCCGTTTGAATCCAGAGCATAGCCCAGCATATCATATCTCAATAAGTGATAGTGAAAAAAAAAAATTTAGTTCATCTCAATCCTGGAATTGTTTTTGCCTCTTTTAGTGAATAAGTGGGTGATTCGCTTTAAATGTTTGAAAGTTTTTTCTGTTACTAAGTTCCAATTGGCTATTTAATCACAACTTGGTAATAGAACTAATAGAAATGGTCAAATTCTACATAATAACGAGTTTCTTCTAAGTGTATAAAAAAAATCGAATCTACGAAATGATAACAACACATATGTACTAGACTAATTAAAAATCTCAGCATTTTTAGGCGGGACATGGATCACGAAACGCCCTTTTAACCTTGTTCCCATTGATTTTTCAGCAGCTAAATCTCAAGATTAATACTAGGCCGACATTTCCTTCGTATTGCGAATTTTAATATTATAAAATTATTAAAAAGCTTGTCCAATAGAATATTAGAATGGATAGTCATTGGCAAGAACAACGAAGTCTGTCGTACCATGTCTTAAATCTCCTATCCACAGAACATTTTAATCATCGGAACATTGAACTTGAACGTGTAGTCATACTAGGTCAGGTTAGGTTATAATTAATCTTATTTAGACTGCTTTTCTTGTCTGACTTGGGAGCCATCAGCGGGCGACCGGCGTCTGTACTGTCAATGACTGTCAATCCAATTCAAGTCACTACTAGCTCACACGTGTTTGTGTTAATTACATCAAGTCATAGAAATGACCGGTGTCAACTACATGTTGTTAACTAAGGATATGTCTAATAAGAAACTTCAAGCATTGACCATAAACTTACCTTATTATTCTCATCTGGCGGTAACAGGGGAGCGCATATGTGCAACAAACAAATAGATAAACAAAGGATGTCACTTGCTTGATTTAGCCATGGTTTTCAGTTGTGACTCGGCACTTAGTTAGGCAGCTTTCAACAGTCCTATTCCTTATGATTACATTGCCGCTAATACTAGCCTGAATGGAACAATGATAAACCTCGTGAAACGTCCAAAAGGCGGCCTGGTAGATACCGCTATCAGGGGGTCCGATTTTTTTCTTTCCTTTCGGCCCAATTTCAGTTCAACTCAACTGCATACAACTTCGCTCTGTATAATTCTTTCTCCCCTCGAGGACCACTGCTGAGTCTAAATGTTCAACTGTCCTTGATTTTCAACAAAAAATCTTGCTTCTCTCGCGTATCTTCTTAGAAATTCCTGCATTTATGGGCGTCCTTACCCACAGATGGCCTACTTTTGGAGGCGATGTGTGATGGCAAAACAGTCGGTCCTGTAGAGTGGGTTTCAACAGCTCTACTTGTAGCTCCAGTAAATTCCGCCGACAGTAAGCGCAATCCAGCCTTTGGCTTTTATTTTGGCAATGCGATCGTCAAATTTCTGTTACTATAGAGATGCACCTAGTTTTGTAGTACTAGGACGTTATCACGAGTTCGTTAAATAAAACACATATGGTAACCATGAAAATAAACCTGAGATGATAGACTTAGTTCATAGGTTAAAATAGAACAATATAAATCAAATTGCAAACACTCCAGCATAAATACTATAACGCTGCTAATATAAATTGCCAACGACCCGCGTCTGTATAAGGCCCCCGCTTTTGAAACTGATATATTCTATTATTTGCGGTTGGCACAAAATGGTGCCAAAATTTGTCCCGCTTGACTTATGGAGAACAAACAACTGTTTAAGAATCTACTATATTCCATCGCTTTCTCGATGCATTTTATAGCCGGCCTAGCCACGAGGCCCGTCACTGCCAGGAGGGACATTTTCTTACGTAGGCGAAATCGTTATCTATCTGCAAAATCGGACGAATTAATTCTTCATTCTTGAAAATTTCAGAAAAGATGTTAACGTTCAAGGTTGTGTGGACCGAAACAATTGCTTAATATTATTGCCGGTTCCGATTTTCACCTCTGTTTTCAAGGTAGCTACGACGTTCACCATATCTCCCTTGCAAAACACAAGCGTTTTGGGGAATTCAAATAACATGCTCGACTGTCCTATAAATTTTACATTTAAAGATCTATTAAATGTGTCCCCACGCACCCACGTGAATTCAGAAGTCAGGTTTATCAATTGTTGTTGGTCAAGCATTTTACCTTCGTTATTTGCCAGCTTTTTTTCCGACCACTTTAAGGTACGCAGTAATGCATAGTAATGTGCTGTAGTAGGGCCCCCGAGTAGTCCTATATCTTTCATATCATATTCACTATTAATGAGCTATAATCATACATATTTTTTGTGTGTGAATGAGAGGGTGTTATAACAACTTAAGCTTAAGTTAACCACTTAGATATTCCTGCATGGAGCATCGCGGTTTTTGAGGATTTCCAAAAACGATGACTTCTGGAGTTTTCTGGGCACCCCAAAATGACAGATTAGGCCGAAATCTGCAGAGCTTTGTACGTAATACAAGGACGAGCAAACAACTCAAATAGTCATATTTTCAAATGAAACTAATATCCTCTCGTAAAAATGGTCGTTTCTGATTGTTATCATGGGGAATTTGATTCAAACACACAAACATCTGAATATGTGTACCTTTAAAAGATATCTTAAAGGCCTAACTAAATTATTTCACGACAGATCCAGTGATCCGTGTGGCGGCAAACTTATAAGTCATGACAATTGATACAGTTACGAATGACTCATGTGTCTTTATATAACATCCGAGAAGATAAAATATGACAAACTAGGAGGAATTTAAAGGTGTGATGAAAAGGTCTTTCACATAGAAAAAAAAAAAGAATATGTATGTCTCCGGAAAGATATTTTCATCACAACTGTTGTATATAACTGAACATGATTTAACAATTACATCAATAACACTACAATAACACAAGGAAAAGAGGAAAAGGCTGGCCTCGGGAGACGCGTGCCTTGCTTTAAAAAAAATACTGGATTTTTGCGCAATGACAATTGAGGGCGCCGGTCGCAGCATGCTGAAGGCACCACTTAGCAATCCAAAATGGGTTAGTTAATGTGTTTGTGTGTGTCTGTTTACCAGCACATTAAAAGTCCGTTAACAGCGCAACTTGTCCGAATCTCCCCCGGGGAATCTCCTTGGTGTGGTGTTGACATGCCCAGCTGCTCTCGCAAAATATTGAGTGCCTATTGCTAATTCCATATTTTTACTTGATAGTTAGAGACGCAAACAAACACTAACAAATAAACAAACACACTCTCCAATCTAACAAGTGTCATGTTTATATGGATATTATCCAAACATAACCCAAGGTTGCAGCGAGGCTTTATACCGGTGTTGGCTCCCATCTTTTAAAACACAAACGATCTTTGTTCGATCATTATTAATTTAAACACAAACGATCTTTTGGTTCAATCTTTTCAAACACAAACGATCTATTGGTTCCATCTTTTAATTAAATACAAGCGATCTTTGGTTCCTTCTTTTAATTAAAACTCAAACGATCTTTGGTTCCTTCTTTGAAAACACAAAATATTTTGGTTCTTTCCTAAAACACAGACGATCTTTTGGTTCTTTTACAATACAAACAATATTTTGGTTCTTTCTTTAATTAACGCTATTGACCCCATTTTTCGCGATATGATATACGTGTGGTCCAGTGGAAAAGCGCAGGACTCGTGATATTAACCATTAAAGTCGTGAGTTCGAGCCCCAGTGTGGTCAACGCGTTACGTGTTTGTGTCTCCTGTGGCTGATACTTACCAAATGCCACGTCCGACCCACGCGAGATCTAGGGAGGCTGCATGGGGAATATTACACTCTAAGTGATGATAGTCTTGTTCGCTTGTAAACCATGTCTTTGAGCAGCCCTAGCCACCTAGATGAAGCGCAATGATTGTGACGAGTTCTTGAAGGTGGCGGGTAATAATAATTGCACAGTGCTTTGATCCTGTTTTACGGGGATTAAGCGCTTTATAAAACTGATCGATTTACTTAATTACTATACACTATGGAGTTACAATATGCTCATGCATCCACCAAGGACACAGTTCAGAAGGTTTTACTTATACAACATTGACATGAACTGGACCCGGTGTGATCTGGATATCATATATCATACCCAAAAACAGGGGGTGTATTTTTAAATAACTGGGGCACTTGTGAAATAGAAGGTATCGAACTGTCCAAGGGAACGAGATTTACTAGTCATATTTGATTCACGTATCATGCGATAATTGTTTCTGATATCATACCAAATAAACAATCTTGCATAGAATGAAATAGTTTTGAACACGAGATTGCACGTTGAAATAAAATACATTAAATACCTTCTGAATCCATTTTAACGTCTTTTTGCCAATGTACTTGGTTAAAACGTTTGATTTGCCCCAAATTTTACAGTCAATAATAAATAAATTTTCATTGCAGATTTGGTTTTGGGCCTTTGTAACCATTCACGTGTGGTATAAATTCTTGCAAATATGCCTTCAGGAATGGTTTTTCCTATAGGTTCTGCCCCTCCTCCTTGGGGTCACGAACGGAAGTGAAAACCCTCCCTTAAGTGTTTAAGGGTTTTTGGGTCATATATACTTCCCGCCATAATTTTCCTTCAACCTCACATAAATACGGTTCCATCGATATGATCGAAAAATTCAAGAAAAAAATCGAGGGGTCACCGAGGTCCACTTTGAGTTAAAACATTACAAATCCACATTTTTTTGCCAAAATTAACTACATAAGTCTATGGAAAAAACATTTTTTTCGAGGACATATTTTGGTTTATAGACTAAAAACATTATAGACCATAAGTTTCTTGTGATATTTTTATATAAGTTGCGCGCACTAATGACAGCTTTCATAAACAACCAAAAAAAATCATGGGGTCACCGAGTACCCTTTTGAGTTATTCATGGAAAATCCTTAATTTTTTTGAAAAAAAATGACCTTGCGACCACTTAGTGCGTACAGCTCCGACAAAACAACGCAGGATAATACGCCAACGTGTTGAGCGCGGTCTCTGAGTGTTGCGTGACAAGCGAACTCGTATCGATTCTTTCGATTAAGGCTATTATAAACTTCGCTTTCACCTTCTTTATCTTTTATGGTCTGAATCCGAGTTTCGTGTTACCACACTTTTTGTTAAATCCTATATTCTGCAGTTTGGGACCGAGAGGCGGCCCACTCCTGGTATTTAGACCTATTATATTAGGGTTTTGATAGAATGTTGTCTTAAAAGACCGACATGGCAATGAGGATTTTATTCACCTGACCCCTCAATTAAACATTTCAAATAAAAAAACTATATGAAAGGCAACATATGGGAAAGGCAAGACTATTCGAAGGACCCACCGTCCCCACAAAATAAGCAGCAAACATTTTTTCCAGGACAAATGGATACGAACCCAAATTCGGAACATTGGGTAAGCTAAAAGCTTTTTCTCTGATTATAAAGTAAACGAATTACCAAAAATAATAAAAATAATGCAGAGGCACCATTTGTGCAGGTGAAGTCTCGTATCGGGCTTGACTCGCATAATCTACATATTACGCCATTAACTAGTCAATATATATTATTTTTCAAACAAAAGCACCAGAAATTATATGTTTTGGAGAAATGGGGGGACTAACAATAATCACGAAATTCATGTTTAAATTTGGGTAATTTACTGCTGAGACTAAGGGGACAGCAACAAATCTCGTTCGAGACAAAATTGCGGACAACGCTCTAATGGGAGGGCAATTTCCCCTCCCCCATTCCTCACGCCTCCAAGATGCCAGGGAGAAAGCGGCAAGAAACCAGCGTTGAACAAAGGGACAATCCAAGGAAATGATGGTTATGTTCAAAGACTTTCAAAGTCCATGCATCCGGTTTTTGCATCCACCCTAATGGCACGCTCCACGTATCAAATCATGCGAGTTTCCCGCGCATGTCGAGTTTCACGCGTGTGTATCGAGTTTTCCTCGCGGCCATATGTCGAGTGTGCAAGCGTTATATGATGAGTTTACAGCACTATCTGCAGTTGCCCTCTATACATCGAGTTGTGCTCTGTATATGGTGAGTTTGACATAAATCAAGCCAGTTTACGCTCCACGTATCAAATCATGGAGAGTTTTCCGCGCCTGTCAAGTTTCACGCGCTGTGTATCGAGTTTTCCTCGCGGCCATATGTCGAGTGTGCGGCGTTATATGTCGAGTTTGCCCTCTCTACATCGAGTTTTGCCTCTCTATATGGTGAGTTTGACATAAATCAGTACCAGTTTCAAAATCTCGACATGATTTTTTCTCAAATGAGAAAACTCGACATGATTTTTTTGGTGTATGTGTAAAATATATGTCGAGTTTGCTCATGTTGAGAAAAAAATCATGTCGAGTTTGCTCATGTTGAGGAAAAAAATCAGTCGAGTTATGCCATGTGAGAAAAAAATCATGTCCAGTGTGACATGTTGAAAAAAATCATGTCCAGGTTTTTTAAAAACTCGGCATGATTTATTCTGGACATGATTATTCTGGACATGATTTAGCAACTCGCAATTAGAGTTCAAAACTGGATAGGCAAGCGCTGTAAACTCCGACATAGTAGCGGGGTAAACTCGATATACAGAGCAGGAAATCTTGCCATGATTTGATACGTGGAGCGTGCCAAACCCTACTCGCACGCTCTGGTAAATAATGTTATTTTTATTTTGCGCAAAAACTCTTGCTATGCGGGATGTGCGCTCTTGTCTGTTAAAGCGGGCAATCGACGCTTCAGGCGGCGGAAGACATTTCGGAAGATTTGAGGCTTGAAACGATGCCAAAAGTTGATATATTGGACCCAAACTACTTAAAACACAAACCATTTTTGGGCGGGCCTTTCTTTAAAAAATCTTTTTGCTCCTAAAAAATCAATCAATTTTTAATCCTTCTCCTTAAAATGGTTCGTTTAAAATTCCTTTGGCTCATCTTTAAAACAACAATGATTCCGTGGTTGTTCCTTTGAAAATTCTTTGGTTCTTTAAAAGCGTACGATATTTTGATTCCTTCTTTAAGAGATACACTTTTTGCTACTTTCTAGAGAAGGCATTTTTCGATGGCATTTTTAACTTCCAAATTCCAAGTTCCAGATGGTACAGATCAGGTAGTTCCTAGGAACTTCTCGACCTGAAGCCAAGGCACACGTGACGTCAATGTAGCATAATTCATTCTTGACATGAGATGTCACGTAAGTCAGTTTATTGATATTATTTTGGGTTCTTCTTTCATATTTGTTTATTTGTTATTCGAATTAGAAAGAGAGAACATTATTGATATACACCCAAGTTGACAACCCGAATCAATTTCTTTGGATTTCGAGTTTATAGTCAAATCGAAAATCGCTTGTGAAAATGTCTTGTAGTTCTTTTGGTGAACAAGTTCTTTCACACATTTGACACGGTAAAGGCTTAAAGAAAAGAAATACGAACCAAATGGTTGAGTGTAGTGAATGATGAATATACTGAATTTCATTTCGATAAAATACCCAACATGCGCATAATGTCGAGAAGAAGAACTGTCTTTAAAAATACAACGCGGTTGTTTTGCGGTAAATCTGTATTCAAATTCAGGTATTTTTATACAGACTGTCCCAATAAAAACTATACAATCAAACTAAAAATTATAAAAAATACAAACTGTACATTTTTGCCAAATATTTTGACGTTATTTGTTAGACAAGATCCTAAGCTAAATCCTAGCTTTTATTCCATCCAATTTGATGCACCCTAAGCGGAGATATTGTCAGTTGAACACAAAGGGTAAAATACCACTTGGGCCAGTTTAACCTGAAGGTTCAAGAAACTAAAGGTATAAGGCGTGTAGCATCATTGTGGTGTTAAACCGTTTTCAAGCAAAAGAATATTGTACAGATCAGAGTGAATGTATTATCATGCATTGAACTAGTTAATATATTATTTTTCACTGAAAGCACCAGAAATTATTATTGGTGAAATGAGGGACTCACTCTCAGGGGACAATAATCATGAAATGCATGGAAATTTGGGGAATCTGACTGCTGAAATGTAACAGTCTACAAATCTTTTGAGGGACAAATGTGTGACAACGCTCTAATGCGGAGGGACAACTTACCCTTCCTTTATTCCCCACTGCCTCCAAGATGCCAGAGAGGAATATGATGAAGAAAGCAGTGTTCAACAAAGAGCAATAAAGGAAAAGGATGGTTGTTGTTCGTCTCAGTTTACTTTCAACAAGGGCGTTTTTATGGTTCTACCTTCTGCTGAAACCTGGAGTAAAGCTGAGACAATAAGACTGTTTGGAATTGAATTTCCCAATGCTACATGTATTTATTAGCAATTGCGACATCATAAAGTTATAAATTATGTTATATCACAAGAAGCAGCACTTTATACCTACTTTTTATTTTAATTTTCAATAAAGAATGTCTTGAAGGTGATTTTCAATGGCAACTTTGTTGATATCAGAATAGCTGAAACTGGCCCAACAGGTTTTTCAACTGTCTCAGATAATTAGCCATAACTCCTGAACCAGACCCCCAAATTACACCAACTAAAATTCTCATGAAAGCTGGAACACTCCTAAAAAAGAATTAGTAAAACTCCAGTTGAGATGAACTTAAATTTTTGGCCAAAAAAATTAATCTTTGATTGTATATTTTTTTGGGGGGGACAGTCTGTACATATATAAAACGAGTTGTTTAAAAGTTTAAACGATTGTTTAAAAGTTTAAACAAGTTGCTTAACGGGTGAACTGAACAACAGTTGTTCAGTTCACACGTTAAACAACTTGTTTAAACTTTTAAAACAACGTTTTCCCTGTGATATGGTTCAATCATCTAACTAGATACATTACTGTTCTCCAAAATGATAACACTAACAAGGTAGTATTAAACACCGAATGGTTTTAAATCAACACCAAGGGGTGCGGTCCTCTCTTGATTCCTGGACGGTGTTAAAATTAACAACCATGGTGTTAAAGGTTAACACCCCCCATTTTTTGCAGTGTAGACTGACCGTCGAAATGTTAGTCTAATGTTACTCCCCGAAATCTTTGGAAACTGTTGAATACACTCACGGATTTCACATACAATGCAGTATGAAAACGAGGTGATAACACATCACCAACCCAGGCCGATTGCGTATGGCGGGTTCGACCGGCACTTTAAATTCCCCAGAGGTTTCTTATACATCATGAGCGAAGGTTCGTGACGTCATCAATTTACATTTCAATTCTTTCTGGGAATGAGAATTTTTTCTCAAATTATCTTATTTGAAAAGAAAATTTACCGTTGTATGAGGCCTCACTCGTGTTCCTTGAGATATGACAATACTTTGAAAAGGAAACAAACACCAGAGGACCGAGATTCTGAAAAAAATATTCTACAAAAATAATATACTTTGATAATCGGATGGTCATAGATTTATCCACAAAAGTGTTTCTCAGTTTAAGAAAAAACAATAATTTCTGTCAAAATAGACCCATTTGATGATCAGAAAATTGTTTGGTGCTTCTTGCACATCAGAAAACTTGTAGAGTTAGTGGGTGAGCCAGGCAGGTTGGTCGGTATTTTCCTCATACTATGACATACACGAAAATGCATGATGGCCATTCTGTAGGGGTGGCCATCATACATTTTTTGGAACGTCATAGTGTTAGGAACCCATGGTATCAGTGCCTTCTTTACCCCCCCACCCCCTAGCAGAAGGATGGATGAGAATAAGATGAAGGATTGAAGGAGATGAAGAAGATGAAGAAGATGATGATGAAGAAGATGAAGATGAAGAGATGAAGAAGATGAGAAGAAGATGAAGAAGATGAAGAAGATGAAGAAGATGATGAAGAAGATGAAGAGATGAAGCTAATGAAGATGACTAAGTTGATGATGATGATGAAGAAGTTGAAGAAGATTAAGATGAAACAGATAAAGATGAAGAAGATGATGATGAAGAAGATGAAGATGAAGATGAAGAAGATGATGATGATGATGATGATGAAGAAGATGAAGAAGATGAAGAAGATAGAAGATGAAGATGATGACGAATAAGATGAAGAAGATGAAGATGAAGAGATGAAGAAGATGAAGATTAAGAAGATGAAGAAGATGAAGAAGATGATGAAGAAGATGATGATGAAGAGATGATGATGAAGAAGATGATGATGATGAAGAAGATGAAAAAATGAAGATGAAGAAGATGAAGAAGAAGATGAAGAAGATGAAGAGATGAAGAAGATGAAGAAGATGAAGATGATGGATAAGGTGAAGAAGATGAAGATGAAGAAGATGAAGACGAAGAAGATGAAGATGAGATGAAGAAGATGAAGATGAAGAGATGATGAAGAAGATGATGATGATGAAGAAGATGAAGAGATGAAGAAGATAAAGATGAAGAAGATGAGAAGAAGATGATGATGATGATGATGATGATGATGATGATGATGATGATGATGATTGAGAGGAGGAGGAGGATCTTGAGTGCCTAGTTGTATTGCATTTATTGTTGCTTTTACTTCCATAAAACACAACATATTTAGAAAAAAGGAAAAGTGCGGCATCCCGATGTAAATCAAGTTTGTTTGCATTTTTAATATTATAATTAAATAGACATTAGAAAATTGTCACCTGGGGTGCCCAAAATGACTCATATTTCCAGTCGGGTGAAAATCTCTTGGTGTAGTAACTTTGCCCCATCCTTGAGGTGCGAAACTATAGGGCCATTTAGCAGTGATAAGTATTTTGAGTATCTTTGCATGACTCTCAGGATATTATTAAAACCACAGTCAGTCATTTGACACACCACAAAAAAAAATCATAGAAAAATATAAAATGTCCATGGTGCCTCTCAATGGTAGTGTTGCATCTTATTCACCACCAAATAAGTAACCTTTCTAATGAAACAAGGCAATTTAGGCTTGGATAAAGATACCTTAAAACATGATTGAGGCGATTTCATGATGTCATAAGATGTGGCCGTGCTGAAAAAAATCGACAAAAATTGATGAAAATGATGATAGTGGTTTTTGAGGATTAAGTGGGTTTTTTTATTATTATATTTCACGGGACCCCGGATTTAACCCATGCGCATCGCACAAGTCATTTCGGAAGTGTTCATCCATGGCGGAATTGGGGGGCTGCCATTCAAAATGAAATTCCACGGGTGCGTTAACCTGCCAGGGTCATATGAACAACTTTCAATGTAATCTCTTACGTTTATTTATGCCAATGTGGCAATAATTGTTCTATAGCTGGTGAAGCAGTCAACTGACGTGAACCAAGGTATCTGCGGGAAGAACTGCTGATGATATGACAGGGTAGACTGCTGAGTGTCGAGTTGCATAATTGCAATTCTGACGTGCACCCGCGTTTTCTCCAAGTTTTATGGCAAAATAAATCCCCCGACCGGAATGAGGGTAGTACCCCTCAACTAACTAAGGTACGTATAGGGCCGGTATAGAGTATATATCTTATTTGCTATGGATGGGATCATTCAGGGTTCTCAAGTTTGGTTTGGGTAGGAACGTGCTCGAGACTCTGGAGTAAGACCCATAGCATAAATTTTTTGCCAAAAAAGGGACCCATGGCTATACCATAGATGCCCAAATTTTAGGCCAATTTAACCCAAATTGGCATGCACCGCAAAATTGGACATTTTAAGCAGATTTGGGCAATTTTGCCTTCGATTGAGGAAAATTTGACTCATTTTACCATCAATTTTGTGAAAATTTTGGTTTCAGATTTGAGAAAATGTGACTAATTTGCCAACAAATTTGAGAAAATTTTGAAAAAACGACCCATTGCTATATACCAAAATTGGTATGAAAAGGGGGTTATTGATATACCCAAAGACTGAAAATGGGACCGATGTCTGTGGCACGTCCCCCGATGGTAATTGGTGTGAGGAACCCCCGGGCATCAATGGGTGGATGGATGAATGAATGAAAAAGAAAGAGAGAAAGAGAGAGGGGGTGCTAATAAAAATATGCTGACCTACGTTTGTGAAGAGCACACGTGTAAAGTATAAGTGCGCCACCCTACCCCGCCCCGCCCCGCCCCGCCCACCCCTAAATATTGATACTTTAGTGGTGCGATTCAAGAACAAAAGTTCGTTATCACAGCCGGGTATCACAGTATCACACATAAGGCATATCTGTCACAGTGCTCCATAAGTCATAATGCTATCATATCACAATTTCAGACATGTATACAATAGCCTACTTAGACCAACGGTTCAGATGAAATAAAAATCTCAACTTTGTTTTGGGTGAGTTGGGAACGAGGCCATGGATCACGAAATGCCCTTTCAGCCTAATTTCAGTATTTCAGGGCTTGTTGTCCCGGGCTTGTTGTGATGAAGGCTTCCAACATTCCAAATAACTGAGTTTATTCTAAACAATCTTCATTCATAATTTATTGTCATATTTGTTTTGGAACATCAAAATATTGATGTTGTAACTTTTATTTTAGACGGTGACACCAAAGATCTTCTTGGCATAAACATACAGGCCCGCAAATTGAACATCATTCACCCTTTATAGTGAATTCTCGTATCACTTACGGGAGGGGTAATTATTTACGCTAGGGGATTGAAGGTGAATACGAAAAAAATGTAAAAGAGAGGGGATATGAAAATTTTCATAAAAGCAGCAGCTTTTTTACAGAGTAGGCGGGTAAAGTGGTAATAGAGGCCCTTAAAAAGTTTAAATTATCGTATAATGGACTGTGCTTGAGGTGCTGACGTGGTGGCCAAAACCTGAGATGCACCTAGGCCTACGCGTATGGTGGCGTGATTTCATGGTTTAGTTAATGAGCAGACTAGGGTGGCCATCCCTCAATAAAATCATTATTTTAAACACATTATTTCATTAATCTATACCTATCTGATATATACCATTTAGGCTAGAATGTTTTATGTTAGTATACACAAGTGAATTGTTACTTACATTTCTGTCATAGTGCTTAAAGAGATACGTGGATATATCCGCAAATTGCGCCGCCCCCCGTTTTGGGGCATATTTAAAATGCTTATCATTAAACCACAATTGAAGCGATAATAATAATTAATAATAATATAACAATCCATATAAGGAGAAATTGGTAGACCACCAGCGTTGTCACCTTCGGAGCCTACTTTTATCCGTTTGAAAGAGCACACTCCTGTTATATCTTCAGAGTCATATGGGAGTTGCTTGTAGCTCCATCTGTCTGAATTTCTGCTGAGCCAGATGACATAGCTCGCTCTATATAAGTGCAATTTTGGCTGCTGTATTATAGAGTTCCTCTTTCCTTTAAGAATGCCCAAGGATGTCATGCATTTGTTGACGCAGAAACCTCTACTTCCTACTTCTATTGGAAAGTAGTATGTAGACCATCCTCTGTTTTCACAGTGAGCCACTAGATCTTGGTATTTGCACTTCTTTCTTGCATATGCATTGGATAGGTTCTCCTCCAGGGACCGTCAGCTTTATGCATTGAAGATGATCACTGTCTTTGTTTTGGTAGAAAAGATGGTGACATCTGGTCACTCAGCTGTCTCAGTGATTTCTGGAGGGAACATTATTTGTTTGTGTTCCTCATCTATCAGGAATATCCATAGTCAGGTAGAACCTTCATGTGACCGTACAGTTGAGTATATATAATTTTTTTGTTTTGCTGAAAATTATAGATTAGGGTGTGTAGAATAAGAATCTGCCGGTGCCACCTGGGCATCTTGGCATTTTGGATAAATCCGATGGCGTCGCCATTATGATATTATATAGCTTATATATTCACCCCAATATTATCAAACTATGGATTTACTAGCTATACTATAGAATCCAATTGAACCAGTGTATGCACTTGTAACAGTAAAGTCATAACTTCAAATTCAAATGGAAGCCAAATCCAATAATTTTAAAATAATGCCCTATTACTGCAAATACCTGCGAGTTCTATGAGTTATTTTGGCAACTCCTTTAAAATTGCTCAAAATGTAGTTCTCTTTGGGGCAAAATTTCAGACTTCCTGTTCACATCGTTTTTAACCCTTATTTTCAAGCATTTTCTCTGGGAATTTCCTTGGGAAAAGGACGTTCAAAGAACGGAACTCCGAACTGTCTCAAACAGAAAGAACAGAACACAAGAATCGCACAATGGAGAACGTACAATAATGGTTTTCAGCAGCTATTTCAAACCGAAATCTCAATTTATTCAGGATTTAAAAGGTGGTTTCTAACAAATTCTTAACATGGTCAAAAATTTTTTTCCTTTCGCCAATGAACTTCTGTATCCCACAAACCAACTTAAACCAATCCCATAATCATTGAAAACTGTGGCTTTTACGAGAAGTCTACTGACGTCATTGCCTTGTTACATAAAAGATGTCTTCCTTTGCAGTTTTTCTTCCTAACACTGGTTAAGGACCGAGTTGGCTACTGTCGAGTTACTCAATCTAGTGGATGTCCAAACCATCCAAATAGCCTTATTGGTACATTTGGGGTGGGGGGAGCGGTCAAGAGGCATTTATACCAAGCCTACCTCCACTATACGTACACGAAAATGTATGATGTCCATTCTGAAGGGGTAGCATAAATGAGATAGGGGGTCGCAAAAGTTTATACAGCGTGCAAATTGCAAAGTGGTCCAATGTTGTTGAATTGCATCCAAATGTTCGTATGATCGAAGATTAAAAAAATGTATAGTTTGTGCCATCTCTAACTTACCCTTAAGTTATAAGCTGACACCATTAGTGTAGGTCGGAGGTTAAATTTCGCTTCTACAGGGGTCAAATGCTAAAAAACACAATTTCCACCAAATTGTCTCATTGATTGTCATGTAATCACCGTAAAATAAGTATAATTTGGACAATGGTACAATGTATAGTTAACCAATTACCCCCAAAATACACCCCAGTCCCCTATAGGGGTAATAGGGTATGAACTAATGAGGTGCATAACTTGTTAATTTCACATTGCCCATTCATTTATTCCTTTGTGTACTGTACTTAAACATTTCTTAGCATAACTTCTGAAGAGCATGTTTATATTGTTCAGGTGCACTTTTCATCTTTAAGTACTGATAGGAATATCATTATAATAGTAGTATAAGTACTGTTTAGTGAGTAATTGCATTCATTCTGGGATAGGCTTAAATCATCTCCAGGCTTAAGCCCTTCAATTCCTCCTAGGTACTTCCAGCTATTCACCGATTTCACATTTCGCCCACAATGCAGTGTTAAGTGAACTGATGACATCATCATCCATACGTGGGCCAACTCATAACAGTGTGAGAAACTTTCGGAACTTTAAACTACTGAGCCATGGCTGCGTGTGTACGCTACAGACGTCAAAGCTTGTATTATTCTGGCATGGCGATTAAAATTGGCGATTTGAGGGGAAATTAGATCTTTTTATCTTAAAGGTGCAATGAGATTTTCAAGTCAATCTATTTTTTCTGTGATATGTGTGATTTATCAATAGATTAGATGATCAATAAATTCCCTAACTTTTATTTGGTTATCAGAAATACTTAAAACCAAAACAAAAGGTGATTTTGTTCTTATGCACTACAAAACATCGCCTGAATTTTGTATTTGCTCCTATACGAATTACGAAATTTCACAATTTTTTGTGCCAAAGAAACCGTTCTCAACTTAATCCTTACATATGGGGATCTGTTACTGATATAAAGCTTTACACCATGCAACATCAGAAGTTTTCAAACTTTTTCGGGACCCTATTATTATGAAATTTATCGTTGCAAAGTTTGCACCTTTTAACGTCTTTCAACTCCGATACTATTCTGTTTGGGGGTTATAAGCAAAGATTCTTTGATATTTTGAGATGGTTTTCCAAATGACTGCATGTCGTTTGGGATGCCACCTCAAAACGCCACCAGCCTAAGACTAAGCTTGTTTGTTACTAATTTCATGCATTTTTTCATGGCCGTTTCAAAATATGCTCATGAATATTGGAAATGTTATTTTTTTTTTAAAAAAAGTGAACAATTTTGAAATTTTTTTCCTGAGTTGTAATGATGGTATATCAACTTAGGGGTGGGGAAGGGCGCTGGTAGCAATTTGCTAATCAGAGGAGGGGGAATTAAGGGTAATCTATGATGATGGTAAAACTCTGTGAATTTGGGGAATTGAGATGCAAGGGACTTGAGCCAGATGCTTATGATAACAATTTGGATTACTGTTGTGTCATCAATCCGGGGGGGGGGTTTCTTGGGTGTGTCGGGTACCAATGCTCATTCCAAAAAAAAAAGACGGGACTAGCTGGCAAATGCGGGAACTACCTCTAGGGGTATCAAAGTCAGGTAAATTGATGACTGGCCTCATAAAACAAACATGGAAAAATTAACTTAACATGTCAGTAAAATAAACCCTAGGTGTGTAAATTTTCTTACAGTAGTACAACTTTTATTTTTCTCTATTGGTTTCTTCTAAAGTATAGTTTTTATCACGTATGAAAGCAGTTCCCGCTAGGGGTATAATTTTACCGCAAATTGGGGCCCGTTAGGAGGTATATTTTCAGAAAATTGGTCCCGTGAGGGGTCACTTTCAGAACCCCGGAACGAGCATGGTACCCAACAAACCTTTGAGAACCCCCCTCCCCCGGGATTTCAACCCAACTACACCATAGTTTATCCTCTGGATGTGTTCAGCGACGGATTCATATGTTTGACAATATTTAAAGAGAACTGCACATGTTGAAAAAATAGTGTGCCCTCAAGAGTTTTCAAATTGATCTTTTTGTAGTTGTAAAGATTTTATATACATTAGCACCTCACCTAAAATGATAAGACAAAATCAGACGAAGATAAATCACATCAGAGCACCTTATGGGTAAAACGGAACTATTATGTAATCTAAATTACATGCGGTCTCGGAATGCGATGTCGTCTGCCATCGAGGTTTGTGAATGGGGCCAAAGGTCACATGAGGTCACCAACATGTCACCCCACCCCAGCCCTCCCTCCTTACATCATTGTCGCCCTTACGGAAACTCATACGGCATTGAATAGATTACGGTTAACATTTTTGGACCAGAGACACACTACATTAACACCAGGGCTTTCAATAGGCGGCATGTGGGCCAAATCCGGCCCACCAAACCATGATTTTGGGCCCGATTGCTCTAAAATATAAAGGGAAACATAAGAAGTTCAGGTGTGTTTGGCCCTAAAGTAGGGACATTTCAAACCATGCTAGCTACTTTCTTCTCTGGCCCCTCAGATAATATAATTGAGAACCCCTGCATTAACATTTTGACCACAGACACACATACAGACTACGACCAGATGAATACCTATGTGTTTTTTCTTTTTCTGAATTCTGCAGACCGACAAAAAATGATCCAGCCGACCTTATTCAACAGAAGACAGAAATGGGGTTTAACACAAGAAAACACATGCCAGATTGATTCCCAAGGCATGTATCTGTTTAACTGGTCTGTGACCTTTGTGGTTTTAAAATAAAATGAGTAGGTGTCTATTGATATTTCATGTAATAGAACATCTGTTGATTTAAGTTGCAGCAAACTTATAAGTTAGCCTAACCCCAAAATTATCTTTATTCGATATTCTCTATGTCCCTTTCTGATTTTGGTATGTTATTTTTTAATAATATATCTCTCATTTCTTCCAATGGCCTTAGGGACTCAGTTGCGAGCAAAATGAAGAAATTTGATATTTTGGAAAATGTAGACCAGTTACTGATTTATTAACGTAACCATGCTTTTGTTCTACTAATTTATCTGTTGTATCTTGAACACTATAACACCGGATCATTATAGATCTCTCCATCTCTTATTTATGTCCCTTTCTGTTTTTGGTATGTTATTTTTGAGTAATACGCTCTCATGCTCCAATGGCCTAGACTCATTGAAAGCAATTGAAAGAAATTTCATATTTTGTGAAAAATGTGAAAGTACTCCTTTATTTAAGTAACCGTGCCTTGGTTCTACTTAATTTATTGATTGGTTGTATCTTGCAGAATATAACACCCTGAATCTAGTATAGCCTTTGAGAATGGATGTAACCATGTGTATGGCAATATTTCACTAACTCTACCTTACTTCTACCCCAATACAGGGTGGATTTATGCACCAGCAAAAAATGGTTTTTGCCAGAAACGGTTTAAACCTGGTTTAAACTGGCAACACTGGTTTAAACGGCAAACTAGGAAGTCTATTTGTCATGCAAAGCATTTTAGGGTATATGAAGTACCTCTTTAGAAGCTAGTCAATTGCTTGCAATATTGTATTTGTTCAATCCAAGAATACACAAAAAAAGAGAAAGAATGTGAAAATGGAAAATGAAGATGGAAAAGTGCATTGTGACAATGTTTCAAAACATGCAAAGAACTGCAACAGGAACTCAAGATAACATGTACTATTGTCTGTTCAATAACTTAGATGTCTGGTTTTTTATTAATTATTTAAAAAATACGCACTTCGAAATAAATCACGAACAGAAAGTTGTGGGTATCTTTGGAACCTAAGAAGTTTTTACATGACAAAAGGAATGGCAATTTAAACATTCAATTTATTGTAATCTGGGGTATTTTAACCTCGTTTTGAAAATGAGCGAATAACGATTTGGTACCATTAATAATTACGTTTCGTGGAAGGTTCCATTGACTCCACTTTGAAGGTTGTAAAAGTGGTCGTCGGAGGAGATGATTCACGATCAATAATTGTCCGCCACTGGTATGTAATGAATAATGCAAATTTTGTTCAACAGGACAAAATCCGAACCGTTGTTATTTGCACTGAATTTTTGCAATACAAAAGAGATGATATTCAAGGAGTCACATGGCATTAACTTGAATGGACCACATTACAGGAGAGCTGTATGATTCTTTTGTTCATAACCAATGAATAAAACAGACAGGGTCTCTATATCTAAAGTATCGGTATTTCAACGATGCATATACCCATGCATTAATGCACAGCAAACACTGAAATCAAAGCAAGGTCCACCAATCAATAATTATTTACTTTTGAAGCGCCCCTAATTCACGAATGGGCCTGCCATCAAAGTTATTACCATTTTTGAACATTTTAAAAGCATTTTGGGAATAAAATTGAGGTTTTTGCCAGTTTCTGCCAAAATAGGTATGCCTTGCGGTTTAAACCGGTTTTAAACCGCCTGGTTTAAACCGCTTGGTTTTTTACCGGCCAACCCTGACACAATATATAAATACTGCAGTGTTTCCACTTACAACTCTGCCTTAGTTCTACACAATATAAATACTGCGGTGTTTTTCACCTACATCTTACTTTTTTTAAATACAGCAACTGAGTTTTTGTTGCAGCACCCTTTAGACTGAGACACGACTGTAGATACTCATATAAACATTGATAAGATTGAATACATGTTATTACTATCTCGGAGGACAAATGGTTTAAACCAATATACACATAATACACATACAACTTGTTCATTACGTTAAAAAAACGGACACCATACATTATGGAAGCATACATGAACAACAAACGATGGGATTATTATTCTGACCAAAATTCAAAAGTTGCTGACATACATACTCCATTATCTATCAAATCAAATTTATATAAAGTAATCATTTGATACTTAAAGTATCTTCATTAGAGGCATATACAAAACAATAAGCAAGCTACATACATGTATGGCAAGCCAGATGCCCAATAATTTTAACTAAGTTTTTCACAGATTTTACTCAGTTCATCAACTGATAAACTTGGTTTTTAACAAAAAACAATCATTTGGATTATCCAAAGTGTTTTATTGAGAAACAGCCTGTTGATAGTCTGTCAAAGACATCTCAAATTTTGGTCCAGCATACACAGCAGGATCGCCTAAAAGCAGAGCCAGAAGCTGAGGGGAGAGAGGCAATTATACTTACTAATGAGAGGGCGTTATAGCATATTGTGTGCAGGGACTCGGAACTGTAGCAAATTCAAGCGAGGCCTTGAAAAGGCTAGTTGATAAACCAGGGGTGTGAGAGGTCATGGACAAAAAATGAGGAAAAGGGGAAACAGAGGAAAAAAGAGCAAAAATGCCAAAAACAGGCTGAAAATAAACATTTTGGCACTAACAAAATTTTAAAAATGATGAAATGCTCTTAAACGAGGAAATTTCACACCCCTGATAAACTGAGAATGTTTTTCAATCCCTAAGTTTATCAGTCCATTATCTTAGTGTTTCTTAATAAACTTCACTTGAAATGCTCAACTCATTTATCAATTGATGAACTTGAGTTACTACTGCTTAAAATGGAGCCCAGAGATAATGCTTCTGAATGGTAATTGAGTTTATCAGTAAAACAAGGAGTTCGTCAAATGTGACCTGCTCCCACGAAACCGGATGATAAAGTCGGAAATTTTTGCATTTAAGATATGTACAGATTTTAAATGCTGATTGATAAACAAGCTTAAATGATGTATCACATGTAAAAACCATTGGCATTTCTTTTGATCATCAAAAATTCAATATTTGCCAAGATTTCTTGTGTTTTCTATTGCTTTTATCAACAAGTTTATAACCTCTTTCTCCTTAAGTGATCTGGCGACTTTGTCCGGGTTTTGTGGGAAGCAGGTCACTAAAGTACTGACATCTCCCTTGCCCATATTAATGCCTTAACATACGTACCTGAACATTGATTTCTACATTGCCCATACAATTGGCCTTAAATGGTAAAACTGTGTACATACACACCTTTAGATGTCTGTTTAAAACCGAGTTGCTTGTACAATGTATACATATAACACTTAAAAAGAAAAACTCAGTTATAGTTATGATCTACATGATTGCTAAATTGACCTGAACTACAGATTGCACAGCTTATCATCATCATCACTCCAGAAAAAATTAGACCACAACCTTAATTATGCTCATTCAACTCTGGTAGATTCTGTATTGGTTATAACACAGGCAGCACTTTTTGAGATGGCTTCCCAAATAACCAGCAGTCACTTGGGAAGCCATCTCAAAAACCACTGACCTAAGACTAGGCTTGTTTGGACTCATTTGAATGCATTTTTCATGCTGATTTAAAGCCACTATCAGTGATTTATCCGAATGAGTCAAAATAACTGAAATTTGCAGGAATAGCTTAAAAGTGAAGGGTAAGTCTGTAGAAATCTTGTAAGTTACTTCTTTCAAACGAAAATTGACAGAAAAGGAAGTAAACGGCAGTGTTCAAAGATACGACACTCCATTCAATTCTGCGTTGTAGTTAAGTGTCCGAATGGACACCAATAACTAAAATGTCAGATTTTGTCCATATTAGGTTGCTTCTGGTCCTATCATTTGCAGGGTATGTTAGGACACCTATACTTGTTTGATCTGATTTTTGATATTTTTGATTTTCTGATTTAGCAAATCACTGATAGTGCCTTTAAAATATGCTCATGAAAAATGCAAAATTGTAAAAACCACTGACCAAAGACTAGGCTTGTTTAAACCCATTTGAATGCATTTCTTCCAGCTAATTCTGAGTATGGTCATGTAAATACATATTTTTTGGAAAAAAAAATGATCTTGGAGCAACTGTATTGGATGGCTCATAGAGTTAATGAGGTAGGGAACAAATCTTTCAGAGAGCTTTTTCGAGTGGGTAAAGTCACATGCACACTTAAAGGTGCGTGTTCCGATCGTCTTTGGGACCCCCTGATTTACCCGAAAGTAGTATCGATTTTGATATCAGATGAAAGGCCATATTTTTCTCATTGACGTCCTGAAATTTGAGCTCTCAAGTCCATTTCATTCCCAAGATATAAGCAAAAAACCACCGTTTTAGTGGTTAACCATCAATATTAGCGCAGTATTGAATAGGGCTTTGCAACATGCATTATTGCGTCTACCACCAAAACCGCAAGTTTGTTTCCCACGGTACTTGATGGGGTGTATGTGCAAGTGTCAGGCTCTCATATCAAGTAGAGAACACAATAGACATAAATCGGAACAAGCACCTTTAAATCCAAAATCTGTCAAAAAAGCATATGAAATCCTGGGGGATTGGGGGTACTCACATGTTAAAGGTATATGGCAATGATCCACTCCAATGGGTCATTTTTCAGGAGAAATCCCCAGACACGGGTCGTATTTTCACAAGAAATCCTTAGATGTGGTCCCATTTTCCCCAAAATTTTTTACTTTTTTTATTTTTCAAAATGGTATATAGTTGAAGCAAAATCTTTAAAATGGGTACCTTTTCTACCAATGACCCTTAGAAATGTGGATAGGGTGCACCTCCTCAGCTGCACATCCCTACCAAACCAAATCAGAGTACTCAGGCCCAGGTGAAACTCTCTACTCCATTTAAACCATTTTAATCCCTGTTAAAATCTCTATTGGTTATACAAATCAGTGTCTTTTTATCTGGCTTCCAATCAACCACAAACCTAATACTCTATTGTCTTGGGACTACAAGAAGGGCATATGTGCAATAGCTGTCCATGCATGTTGATACATTGTGGCGCCTTCCAGTTATTAGTGACTCAATTTAGCTTTCACTTGGGAGTCATTGGCACTTGAAATGGTTCTTCATGTGACTTTCGCCTTAAGAACACGTGGGAGAGTGTGGTCTACGTGGTTGGGGTGCTTGCCTGTGGCGCAAATATACAAAACAAAAATTCCCGGGTTCGAATTCCCGGTGGGGTCACTTGCTGGGATTTACTCGGTGCTCAATTCTGGATTTTATCTGTATACGACTATTGATTAAATACAGAATACAACTCTCCTCCATGGTTCACTTGGAATTGGGCTAAATGAATCATGAAAGCATCCCGTCCTTCGGAGGGGACTTAAGCCGTCGTTCCCATGTATAGAGTCACAACTGTACATGTACATCGCAGTCAGTGTCGAATAAGAGTATGGTGAAACCCCTGAAACTGTTTGTTGTCCCAATCCGCCCCAGGCTCAAAAACGCGGGCCATGTTAGAGCGTCCGTATCATAGATATCAACGCGGCCCCGGATCACTTACACATTTGAATAATCCTGACACCACTACAACCATGACGAATACTGTAGACACTCAAGAAGCCTGAAGACCATTTGCAGAGCCACTGACCAGACCTTTAGTATAATAGTATGTTTAATGGACACAATTCATGCGAAATGGCCGCATATTCACTTCACGACCTCTGCATTCACATGACGATACACTGTCAAATAACCTTTTACCATATATACGTCTTGCACATATATGAGTTCCTGCATCGACTGCTAAACCCTATAAAAGTCCCACATGTACCTGTATGTATTTGTAAACGGTAATTTTGACAAATATATACGCTTGTTTGGATGAATTTTCATTCTTATTTTCAATATGGTCATGGTCCTTTCATCCAGTATTTTCTGATTGGCTAATTAAACAATCAATACTCCTGTCAATACCAATTGGAATGCAGCTTTCAAATATACAGCTCATATAAGTTTTCTTGTGACCATTGGCACGGTATAGTGCTCATGGGGTTGTAAAATAAAGTTCTAGGAAGAAAAAACAATATTCCCAGCAGCCAGCACTTAATTATCTCCCGTAATTTTCACACACTGTAAACATCCAAAAGGATGTGAACCTTGAAAATCATTGGAATCATTGACTCATGCAAACATTTAGGCCAAAACAAACTCACTGGAGGAATTAAAACAGTACACACACACAAAAAAAGGGCTTCTTGGGAGGTAAAAAAGAACTGGATAAGCTACACACAAGGGTGTATCTAGTCCATCCCACAATTCACCAGTTTTGGGAAATTTCACTTCAGTAAGGTCATGTGATCCCACAACAATCCTATTCTTAACACATAAAAACCCTGATTTTACACTCATTTTAGCCCACAAGGTGGTAGCACTTTTTTGCATGATCACAAAATGTCTTTTGGTTCTTAAACTTCTTGAACTCTCTTTGTCCTTAAGTACTGATATGTGTTTAGTATAGTAGGCACATTGCAATCCATTGTGGGATTGATTCAAAACACCCTCTGGGCCATACAACGAGGAAAGAGCAAGACCACAACTGTATGATAGGCTTGACTTGGCACCAGAAGGTAAAAGGAAAGTTAAAAGGCCCAAGACTTGAAATGAAATAGGTATGGTTGGAAGACTTGGGCGGAAGTACAGGGTTAAGCACATGACGGGTACAGATGGCCACAGCTGTTTGACCCCATGCAAATTGTCTCTTATTTTTAAGCAGTGACAACACAATTTTGACAACTGATATGCAAGAGGGACATGCAAGAGCTATTATCTCTGCAAAAATCCATTGCAGAATCTTGCCATGTAGGCCTACAAAGGTCTTGATTTGTTTTATAGTGCCCTCTAGATGTGAAAAACTAAATTTTAAGAAAAATCATATTTGCCCGCAATGAAATTTCCTAAAATTTTCAAATGATGTACTTAGTGGACTAATAATCCAAATCAGTTGTCAAAACATGTCACCAACGTTAATTTTTGTTTTAGTCTGGTTTTGTCATAATAAATGCGACTCTCAAACAGCTGTGTGGAAAGAGAGCATGAACGCCTTATGTGTCAAGATGCACGAAGAGGATAGTAGAAGGTAAATATCCAAATCATTTTTAAATAATTGAAGTGACCATAGTGTGATTCACTTCGGTAATAATGCTTGAAAGTTTCTCTTGGCTGAACTCACTCTTAACCCGAGCACCATGATACTACTTGCATCAATTAAACATTGCACTCTCAAATCTTTGGCAATAAAGGCCGACTCAGAGATTTTGAAAATTACTTTTTTTGTGTGTATTAATTAAAAACAGTCAACTGGAATGATATATAGTTGCATAAACTGCTCAATTCCAAAGTTTGAAATGAAATTGGATTTTTCATTTTAATGTAGTAAACACTTTTGTCTAGTATAACACCACCATAGGATACTGTGTATTAGAACTCCAAATCCAAAATTCTATTGTAAAGTTGTGAAGGGCATAGATTTGAGCTTAGCTAATTCACAAAATGCTTGAAGGTGGAACAAGAGATTTCAAGTCAGCCATATTTTCCATGATATGTAATGAGTTCATATAGATTAGACACTCAATAGATTTCCTACCTTTTATTTGGTTACAGAAATAACTTAAAATGAAAACAAAATGTGATTTTTATATGCTTATATTCCAATAGAAAACATAGGCTGAATTTCATATTTGCTCCTATACGAAATTAGAAATTTCCCAATTTTTGTACTGAAAGAAGCCGTTCTCAGCTTAATCCTTACAGATGGGGATATTTTTTATATAAAGCTTTATACCAGTGCCAAAATCAGAATTTTCAATTGTTTTTGACACCTGTTATTTGAAATCTCTTGTTGCACCTTTAATATGTAGACAAGCATTATGTAGAATTATGCAAAGCTCAATTTGTTAGACAACTGAAGGCAGTATCCTTGGAAATCTCTGAGTTAGCCTTAAGCTAAGCAAATTACAAATCCATTTTTATTACCAGCTTGATCCACTTTCAGTACTGATACATTCCTTATAAATTTTGTTATAATTTATTAACTTTTTACATTTGCAAATGTGTCACAACACTTTGTACTGTCATCTTGTACTTTTAGACATAAAAGACTGAATCAATACAGAGCCTCAAGCAACTAGGACGTTAACATAGGTAGTAAACCCTGGATTCTGCCCTGCATCTGTAAACATGTGGATCATTCCATGAAGTTGGGACACAGTGTCACCTGTTACATTGTTAAAGGGATTAGCAGCGATTTGCTAATCCGAAACATCGAAAAAATCATCAAAATTCATATTTTTATATATTTGTTACTGGTATGGATATGCAAAACATACCCCGCAAGTGGTTGGCTTGAAACCATTATTAAAGACAAGGCAGTATTTTTATCTGATTCTGTTAAATTTCTATACTGGGCGTTCAAAATTCGCGACGTGGATCAAAAAGCATTTTCCCTGGTGTAAATCACGATTTTCAGCATGATATGTGTACCATGCTCACTACAGTTTGACTAAATACAATTTTTGATCTTGTTTTATTATGTTACTGGTGTAAACCACAATCGCTGTTTAGTGCAGATTTTGAGATGCAATCTGTTTGCGGGAGAGGGTATGCCAACTTCCTCAAATACTGCATTTTTTTCACTATTTGGTGGTTTGTTCTACATTAAAGCGGTATATGGAATTGTACGCAATTATCCCCTGATCTGTAAGTTAAAAAAAATAAAACATTTCCACATTTTTTTCAATTCCTCGGCATATCGATGCTAATCCATTTGACCTCTTTGGGTGCTTCATGTTTATGTATAAATGGTAGCTTAGTCTGACAAAATTAATTGAAACATGATTTTAGTATAAGGCATTTGCGGTCAGATGTGGTGTCGCAGGCATGACATTTGTACATATCCACTTTTTACTAGTTAACACCATTTTTAACACTATTCCTCACTGGAATTGCTATGCCAAGTTTATATTGTGTGCATAACTTAAGGTTTATTTAATCACATTTGTGATTTTTACAAATAGATCTAGTGTCCCTGGTGTCCCGTTACATCAGTGAATGATTTGTCAAATTTGTCAGACACCAAAACAATGGAACTTAGTTTGACAACCTTCCAAATTTCTTTCACACCAGAATACATACAGGATTTAGCGACGCTATTCACAAGTAACATAGCGTTTATGTAGAAATCATAAACAACAGACTACTTGGAGCATAAATAAATGTCTTGAGATTACTTTTGAATGTCTCAATTGAAATTGCATTTCTATTGACATTGACAAGGAGTTCCAGGACTTTGCAGCGACAAACAGGAAGAAGAAAGCTATGCTCACCGATGAAAGGTTTGTCTTGGCACCACCAAACGGTTAATGTCCATTGCTGATCGCAGGGAGCGAGGAGGGACATAGACACAAAACTGCTCACCAATGTTTGGCAGAGCCAAATTATTGAAGGCTTTATAAACATACAGCAGCACTTTGAAACGTGATTCTTTGCTGAATGGGAAGCCAATGCAAAGCCTGAAGGTGGGGTTGAGCTTCAACTCTTTGACCAACGGCAAACACAAGGCGTGCAGCATTGTTTTGTAGTCGCTGAAAAGGCTGAATCATTGGCAGAAAAGTAATTGTAAAAAGCAGCATTACATAGTTCGGTCTCGAAGAAATAATCAGAGCCCTAACTATGTGGTGACATGTTTCAGTATCAATAAATCTACGAATGCGCCAAACATTTCTAATATGGAACGAAATTGTTTTGCGTAGGTAATTGATGTGAGCAGTGAGAGCCATATTTGCGAAGGAAACAACCGAGAGTACGAATAACGGGAGATCTTGATGCTGGTATTCCCAATTTTGAGTTCAATATTATCACTATCAATTTCAAATTATGAAAGCGTAATGATAGCACAATGAAATTGGGTCACTCTTTGATACAAATCTGACAATTTATCAAATGTCTCACTTCATGGAATGACCCATGTACATCCAAGGGCCTTTAAGCCTAATGGCCAGTATTCACAAAAGCGGGTTAAGTTTAATCCAGGGTTAAACAAGGTTTTAACCCACGATTCATGGTTTTAAATTTTCATGTGACCTCTAGGGATATTTAACCCCGGGTAAAATTAACACTGGGTTAAAGTTACCCGTTTTGTGAATACCGGCCAATGTGTTTTTCTCCCCTCCCCCCTCACTTAGTCTAAGTGTATCTTTGGTCTACTTTTTGTGCTGCTTTTGCAGCCAATTTCTTTTCCGAGAAGGAAACAACAACAACATGAAAATATGAAATACCTAATATTCTGAAATATTAATTGCACATGATTTGCTCCCTTTTGGAGCGATCTCCTGATATGAAGCATAAGGCAGCTATTGGTTTTTTTTAAATTTGCCATTTGACCCCGTTCTGAAAGGGAGACTAACTTTAGACCTGGGTTTAAACCAGGGTTAGTCCTAAAAGAGGGAACTTTTTTCCTTTCAAAATACTGTGAAAGTTAAATGTAACAGGTGAGAAAATTCCTCATGGATGGGCTGTAAAGGCCCATCCATGAGGAATTTCTCGCCGTTACAGCACACTTTTAGAGTATGTTGTAAGGAAAAAGGTCCATTTTGTAGAACTAACCCTGGTTTAAACCCAGGTCTAAAGGTAGTCGCCCTTTAAGAAATACAACAATATGTTACTATCTAATAGCTGCCGTATGCTTTAAGTGATCCTAATGGCATATTTTCATTGAAAATTCTATTACCTTTACTGCCCATTATTCATAAGCACGCTCTTTGATTGGTTAGTTTAATGCCATTATTCTACGATAATGAGTCGCGATACGCCCTAGTGCGTGATGCAAAGCGGACATTCTTTTCGGAGCGTGTCACCATCACTCTAGGCGCACGCGCTAAACCTTAAGCGTAGGAAACAGGGCGCGCGCTGTAAAGACGTAAACAACTGTTACGTTTTTAGTAAGAAATTGGCATTTTTTCTGTTATTATTTCATTTATTTGGGAGTAATAGAATAGAAATAAAGGGTGCGATGTCCATGTTTATGCGAATATGTGTCTCGGCAGTATTAAAACATTTGAATAATGGGTCTCGGCTCGCCTCACCATTACTCATGTTTTTACTTGCCTCAGACACATTATTCTTGCATTAAAGATGACCATCTTACCCTTTATTTCTTAAATAAAACATTTTGTGGAAATATTTAAGTGCAATATTATTACTTTCTATTTCCAAACTATCCTGACGAGAAATATGTGGTAATCCTTACCTGACCTTGACTTGCTATTTGTTACATCAAATACAATCAAATTTTTACATTTTTAATTGTTTCACATTTTACCTAACTACAAAATACTAATAAACATGACAAACAAAAATGAAGTTCTTGAATTTTTTTAAGGGACACAAGCTTCCCAAAAACTGCAACTCTATTTTTTTGGAAACTGGATTAGAATCTTACCCAATTGTATTAACTTATATCTGAATTAAATTAGCTGAAAATACCACCTTTACCTTTATGTAATAAAAAGATGATAAAGTATTTTCCAGGGGAGGGCGCCATGAAATCCAAATCAGACGTCGCCAATGGATTAACACGTAAAAGCGAAATCTTGACAAAAAATTCTGAATTTTTTATGTTGGCAAGGAATATTTCCTTTCCAAAACATGATGCGAGTTGAAGAATCAACTCCACTGGAAGGGTTATTCTGAATTTTTTTAAATGAATAACGAACGAGGACGAGGTCAACGAGGACGAGGTCGTAAACACCCATGACCGACCACATCAAAGACCACCAAATGTTTGTGGTTTGCACTCAGATTGCTTTGTAATTTCTTTTGACATTTTTGGTGAGTTGTTGTTATGAATGAGGCTTGGCCGCCACCGCCTGGTATTTTCTGTCAGGCAGCAGCGTCCCTATAGGGACAAGTAGGGGGTCACCATGCAAGTTCATTAGATTTTTTTTGGACATTCTTTTCTACTTGTTTTTCATCAATCACTATGAGTTACAATATGCTCATCCACCAAGGACACAGTTCAGTGCGGGTGTACTTGTACTACATTGACATGAACTGACCTTGTGTGATAGGGTATCATATATCATACCCAAAAACCAGGGGGTGTATTTCTAAATACACTGGTTAATGGAAGGTACTGAACTGTGCCAAGGGAACTGAGATTTTAGTAGCTCATAGTGAATAAACTTCTGAAAAAGTGCAAATTAAGGACAATTTGTATCCCCCATTAAATTCCTTTGTGTCCCTTTAATAGTAAAAAAATACACCATCCTACAGATATGATTAGGTTGTGACCTACATAAACCATCTAGATTATGACCATGGGTTGCGGCCTAAACTGTGCTACACACGTTCCTCTCTTTAGAGTTAAGTACTACCACAATACGGGGTCCTGCCCCGTTAAATCTCACAAAATTTATATAACTGAATCAGCCATCAATATTTTAAGATCTTATTTTAGCGGTACATTTTTGGCACACGATTTGACTAACACATACATACATCAATAAAGTGATCCATTTAACAAGTGCACGGAAGATCATGAAATACAAGCAAATACAAGTATATTAAGAAACCAAATACTGTTCCACATCGACCCAATGTTTCATCCACCAGGGATGTAGTCGTCTTTTTTTCACCCTCCCAAGAATCTGACTTGACGACATGTATTTTCTGTATTTTTAGTGGTCCCACATCTTAAAAGTGTGATGTATTGAGGAGAAAATTAAAGCCTGTTAAGTTTAAATTTGTCACAGTGCCATAGATGGTGGGTACCGCATCATTCTGAAAATGCTCCAGGGAGTTGACATTTTCTAAAAGAGACATTTACAATAGGTCAATTCAAGGTAAAAATGGTGCTTTTTGGCAAAAAATGTGAATTTTGGCATAATTACATTATAGCCTTTACGCCCACTGTGTATCATGTGCTTTTTCCGTTAAATCCGTTAATGGAATAAAGACATAGTAAGGTGTGACGGTAAATTTATTATTTCTCTTTATTTCTTGCAATGAAGTTTGTTTCTTTTAATTATTGTTGGTTTTTTTAAAAAAAATAAAAAAAATAAAAAAAATAAAAAAAATAAATGATTTACAAAAAAAAAAATTCCAAAGAAGCAACAGAGGGTAACATGGCAGCCCACCGAAGCACATTTACCTAAATGTATCAGTTTACACCCCTATCTTCTTACGCATGTTCCCCTTCCGATACTGCATCTTTGTGATCAAGAAAGAGACGGTAGAAATGATCAACTGTGATTTCAAGTCACTAACAGCATTCATCATGCGAGTGCAAGAAGGTCGTAAGTGCAATAAGCTACCAGCAAACATAATATTAGCCGAGGCCTTTGGTCAGTGGCTCTTTGAAATGGTTCTTCAAAAGACAAGTCACCGGATAACTATTTCAAGAGTCACCGACTCAAGTTAAATATAAATTGAGAAGTTTTCCTCAATACACGGCAGCACAACGATGTATCACATGGACGCATTGCTAATACAACCTTCTTGCACTCACCAAAACCTACTGGACATAGGACTCGACCGACTTAATGTCCCCTACAAAGGAAGGGATATCTTCATGGTTCATTTCCCAAGTCCAAAAATGAAACCATGGGGACTTATACAAATTAAATCAAGAATTTAGAAAACACTCGATTAAATCCAGAAGCAGCCCAGCGGAATTGAACCCGGGGAGGAAATATCCTAACCAGTGGGACACACCACCCATTTACCCACCAATGACCTCATTACTAGTGTTAAATTTTGGAAAACTATCTCTTGGGGGAAATGCCCTTAACATATTTTGGCCAAAGCTATATGCGGTGGCCCTAGGACACAGTTCTACCTTTTTTACTTTTTTTCAAATCAATGGCTTTGAATACATGTCTGCAGCCCCCTGGTAAGGTCCCACTTTAAGAACATACATGTACAATGGAAGATCATATATGATTTTCCACAAAGGAGGTGAATTATTTGGCACTCGGTTTTTGTGTATTGTTAACATGTATATTGGGTTCCACCAAAGGGTGTAAGGAGCCCATCCCACAATGCACCAGTGGGGAAATTTCACCTCATAAGTCATGCGATTTCAATGAAATCTTATTCTTATACATCAAAACCCGGACTTTCATTATAGCCCACAAAGCACTAGTTACTTTTTAATCCCTAAGTACTGTAGCATTTAGTACATTATAAGGCATGTTACAATGCATTGTGGATGGTTCCAAAAAACACCTCTGGGGTTCTAAGTCAATATAAACACACCCAATTTGGGTGAACTACTAAACTTCCTACTGAAAAGACACCCCCTTCTTCAAAAAATGCGCTCCCCAGCTCCTGATAAACTCTCATATTCGGAACATAATGATAATCCAGCTCATGATAAAGTCCCATATTCAGGAACGTAATGTACATCCCAGCAAACCTGAAAGTCCCATATTCAGGAATGTAATGTACATTCAGCTCCTGATAAGGTCCCATATTCAGGAACGTACTGTACATCCCAGCTCCTGATAAAGTCATATTCCGGAACGTAATGTAATACCCAGTCCTGATAAAGTCCCATATTAAGGAATAATGTACATACAGCGCCATGATAAGTCCAATAGTCAGGAATGTAATGTACATTCCAGCTCCTGATTAAAGTCCATATTCCCAGGAACATATGCACATCCCCGCTCCTGATAAAGTCACATATTCAGGAACATAATGTACACTCCAGCTCCTGATAAAGTCCCATATTCAGGAACGTCATGTACATCACCTCTGATAAAGTCCCATATTCAGGAACGTAGGTAATCCCAGCTCCTGATAAGGTCCCATATTCAGGTACGTAATGTAGACTCCAGCTCCTGATAAAGTCCCATACTCAGGAACATGAATGTAAATCCAAGCCTCATGATAAAGTCCCATATTCAGGAAGTAATGTACACTCCAGCTCCTGATAAAGTCACATATTCGGGAACGTAATGTACATCCCAGCTCCGGACGGTCCCATATCCAGGACGAATGTCCACTCCAGATCCTGATAACAGTCCCATATTCAGGAAGCGTAGTGTAATCCTCACATCCGATAAAGTCCAATTATTCAGGAACGTAATGTACAAAACAAATTTTTTTAAGATTATAAAACGATTTCGCACACAGAGGTGATATTGCTCAATTGGCATATGTGTTGTTATGGATGTCACCTTTTTTGGCACTATTATGGGTGTCATTTGTAGACCGAGTGCTCAAGAAATATAGTGACAATAGAAATAATGGAACACGAAGCCACAAATCAAAAGCACCATATTCAAGTTTTATATAATTCACATACCAACCCCAGTTCCTGAAGTTTTCAACCACCATTACTGCCTGGTAGAAATAATATGATCCGTTTCCCGTCTTCCTTAAGTTGTACTTATCAGTGACTCAACCAGCAGGGAAAATTGTGCCGGGTTTCTTGGAGGAATGACCTGCGTCGGGCACCACGATTTCCAGCCTTTTTCAGCTTCTGTGGTGGAAGAGAAATTCATTACCGATTAATAAAATCTTAACCCTCCAATTTGTATGCCACCTTTCTACATATCTCAGATGGCTCATAAACATGTATAGGCACCTGCGAATCGAATCAAAATTTAAACCTTCTGTATATATCTGTATACACCTGTAAGCTTTTATCCACCATGTCTCTGATTGGATAATTAAATCATATAAGTCTATGAATAACCAATCATACTGGCCGTTAGTTCTCAGGAGTATTTCAGGGATGCGACTTCATGGAGTTTGCGAGAATCACATTTATTGAAATGACAAATTAATTACATAATTCAAGGGAGAAATTGATTCGGTATCTGGATGCTACGAGAATCGCTGCAACTGAGAATCAATTCGGTGATTCGTGTCGAATTTGCCTGTCCTGTATTTTTCATGCATTTGTCATCCAGAAAAGAAATTCCTATGCAATAATAATCTACTTGAAAAAGAATTTTGAGTACGAATAAGTCAGCTTGCCGATAAACTCACAATTTTAATGCTTTATTGGCCACATGTTATTTCATTATGGCTCCGACCACTGAATACCAGCAAATGCCCCTTCTACAGATTCCAGTATCTGCCACTTCTTACAGAGATACAGGATCTCCCCTTTGCTGAAGCCAGGGTGATAAAAATTGAGCAAAAGTGTAGAAAAAAAATGTTCATTTACATGTACGGTATCATTAAGGTGGACACAGTAATCAGCTGTAAAGTTTACCTTCTTTTTATTAGGATACAATCCAATATCCAGCACAAAAAGACTCAAGATGAGCATTTTGGTGCTCTCAAGGTAATCCGATTATCATCTTAGGTTCCTCAAAACTAATGTTCAATGTACAATTGCAGCATAGGTATTGTAGATGAATAGAGGCAACTCTAAGAACGTATTCAGTTAGTGTGTGGAGAGCGGGTCTACCCAAATATACTGTTTATCAAAATGCCTTTTACAAGAGTACGTGCATGGCATCTGCAAGGGACGGGGCTTAGCAGTTGATCGCACAAGGTAGCAAATTTACGTGCAATCATGCTCTAAGACTATTATTTTGTGAAGGGTATTCCGATAACGAGTAACGGAGGCCTGTCAGGGCCACAAAATGAACAAGGGCTAAGGGCGATGTAGCTTCAGAGTTCCAAAATAGCCCCCCGTGAGAAATTGTGGCCTATGGTTTTAAAATGCACTATGAGGGCTACCTGTTTTGGCAGAAATTGGCTCAAATAGCCCCCGTAGCCCAAAAGTATTTTGTCCTTGATGCCTGTCTCAGGTGCTGTGTATCACACAGTTCGAATCCCAACGTGCCACTTGCTGAACTTTTTGTATCAAAACCAGATTTAAAACTTTGGTTTACTATACTACTACATTTGTATTATTCCAGGTGGAAAAAAACCACAGCCACTTACTCTGTAGAGTTTCCATGCCATTTCTGGTGGACACATTACCATTATCGTACCGTCCCTGTACAAATGGTGGTGGGGATGTTTAAGATTTTGTTGGTGTTCTTCAGGATGTACTCATCTGCAAGCCAGCCTTTGTTGATGAAATAGTGACTAGAAAAATAATAGCAAACAATCATTGAAATCTTTATTTTACATTTAGAACAGCCATTCTATCAGTGTATTTAGTTAATGTTAAATGTAGAGGAGGCCGAATTGGCCAAACATCGTGCACATATATTGCATTTTGATCTTCACACAATATAGATTGCCAGCAGGCTCTGTATGGGGGGAAGGGGGAGGAGGGGATTTTTTTTAAAAAAAAGGGGCAAATTAAAGGTCCACTTTTTGATGATGTCTTTGATAACTGAATTTTGCGTCCGGCTTTCACGCGTGTATATTCAAAGAAATATAAGCTGTGGGACGCTCCATGACCTTTGACTTGGCCCACATGAACTGTGCCTCATCAACATATGAGGGATCCCCGGGTGCACCTATGACAGCAAGTTTGGTTCCAATGAACTTAACTTTTCAATATTGAGGTCAATTTTACATTTTTAGCCTATTTTTCAACTTGAACTCAAGACCTTGACCGCGGCACCATGACCTTTGACCTCGGCCACATGACCTTTGACTCGGAACATGAACCTTTGACCCGGCAAATGACCTTTACCTCATCAACATATGAGAGATCCCATGGTGCACCTATTGCAGAAGTTTGGTTCCAATTGACTTAACTTTTCAATTGAGGTCAATTTGAAAGTTTTAGGCCTATTTTTCAACTTGACCTCACATGACCTTGACCTCGGCACATGACCTTGACTCGGCACAGCCTTTGACCTCGGCAAATGACCTTTGACCGCGGCACAATGACCTTGACCTCGGCACATGACCTTTGACCTCGGCACATGACCTTTGACCTCGCGATCAGGAACTTTGACCTCGGCACATGACCTTTGACCTTGGGCCACATGACTGTGACCTCTCAAACATATGAGAGATACCATGGGCACCTATGACAGAAGTTGGTTCCAATTGAACTTAACTTTCAATGATGGTCAATTTTAAAAAACTACATTTAGTGAAACACACACATCCAAACATTACATCCATACATACATCCACACATGCACAACGAGCTTACCAAGTGGTCCTCCAGCTATAGCTGGCGGCCCACAAATAGGTCCAATATTTAGGGAAAATTTGATAAGAAAGTCACTTTATGGTGTGAAATGTTCAAAATGAACGATTGAGGGGTTAGGTCACCTTTTCAAAATTTCACCACCACCACCAAAATAAATTCCAGCGTATGGCCCTGATTGCAGTTATGCATTTGCCAGTGCCAGAATAGTCTAAATGACTAGTCTAAATTGATACACTATTGAAATCTGGATCATTTCTAGTTTTAGCTCTATCTGAAATTTTTAGAGTTTTAAATTTTAATATCAACAAGGTGGAATTCACCCTTCTGTATATGCCTAGTACCGATGACTTGATTTTTTTGATGATTATGGTTTGATGCTTCAACTGGCAGAATGGGTAATACACATTTTTAACAATGTTTGTGTTCGTACTTATTGCTTTGCTCTTAACTTTTGTGTGTTCACAATCCATTAGACTCTCAATTCAAAAGCTGGTATTTGCCATTATGGGGGGGGGAGAGAAGATATTGAAAATGTCAATAAACAAAAATCCATTTGGTTCCATTTCTACTTTCGGTTCATTTGGACAGAGGGTTAACTCTCCAAATAAAGACCACATGCTGTAGTGCTTTTATCTCCTCGAGTGTGTGATGTCAGTGTTGTAAGGCAATAGTCGCAGCATTAATCGCGAGTATTGATTCAGAGTGCCAACGTACGCGCGAGGCGCACAAAGGCGGTGCAAAAATATACACCAAAACGATGTTTGAAATGTTGACGTCACTGACTCGAGGGAGACGAGATAAATGGAGTATGACCTGACTTGAGTGTACATGAGAATCACCATTCAATTCTAGCAAACTGCACACCCACAAATCTTCTTCTGTTTTCTTCAAGTTTGCAGGCTAAAAAAAATATAAGTTTGGAAGTAGCGCTCTCCCAGCGGCTCCATGCCCTAGCACAGTGTAACTTTTCTGCTGTCATCCCAGTTATTAACCTTTGTAGAAAGCGTCCACAAGATTGCCTTCATCCTGGCGAAAGATGTTCAAGCTTACTAAGAAAAACAATCGCCAACCTTTGGATATAATTTTTAAGTATTTCTGGGAAATATATCCGCACCGGGTATCCAGACCTGACTTTTTGTAAGGGGAAGGACGTCTAAAGCCAAAAATAGACTGCATGATTTGTCCATATTGTGGCATGAACCGGGGGAGGGTAAAAAACACCCCCAAGATACGCCACTGATCACCACTGGTGTTTAAAAAAGACAAATCTAGTAAATTAGTGTACAGACCTACCTCTGGAATTGGATCAATATATTCCTCATAGAAGTCAGGATAGAACAAATTGTTCCTTCTTGGTACAACCAACTAATTTCTCTTCTGGAAAATATAAAACAAAACATATAAATCTATTTTAATATCCCCCCCCCCAAGTAGCAAACTAAATACTGATAGCTATGATAGGCTCAACTGCCATCCGAACAGTTAAAAAAGGGATAAGCAGCGATAATACGGAGAATAAAAAAAAATGTTAGAAGGAATAGAAATGCATTTTTGGCTTATAAATCAAAGATAACTATGTACAATTTTTTTAACTACTTTAATGTAGGGACCAAAAACACCAAATAGTGAAACAATGGAAGTATTTGAGGAAAATTTCTCATACAGTTCTCCCGCAAATTGACATACAGCGATGCATCTCAAAATCTACCCAAAAGATGATTGTGGTTTACAATAAACAAAGATCATAATGTTTGTGTTGAAGTCAAACTGCACAGGTCATACTGCCATTAAGTATTAGCTATAAATCTAACAAATTCACAGAGGGAAAGGCTTTTTTGATCTAGATCGGGGAATTTTGATACCCCATATAGAAATTACGTATCAGATAAAAAGTCCTTCCTTTCTTTAATACACAGACTTCAAGGACCAACCACTTTCAGGTATGTAAGCATATCATGCATGCAGCTAATAAAAATACCACAATATGAATTTTGATGGATTTCTCAATGTTTGATTCAGCAAATTGCTTACTTATCCCTTTAAACATGGACATTCAGATGTGCTGGTGGTGATTACAAAGTTCTAGATCGATACAAGCACGAATAAGCAGCATTACCAAAATACATGTGTGACTGCTGCGTATAAGTCTTGCTTAATTCACACAAATTTCCCACTGCCTCAAAGAGGGGAAACGGAAGTAGTCATTTCTTATCTCTCAGTGAAGTCTCAGCTTTAACTCCCTGAGTCCTAACGGCCGATATTTTTATTGGTTATGGATAAGAGTTATATGGTGAATTAAACCAATCAGAGACATAGAAGAAAAGGCTTAAAGGCAAATTCATGATCCACAACCTGTCCACCAACTTACCTAAAAAAAAGTTGAGATTAGAATCATCGGCACCATTAGCATTAGTAATCCATGTATTACTAGTCTGACAAAAAGACAGAGAGATTACAGCACAGTGGCCTTGGGACCATGGGAAAAAGCAATGGCTCAGTAACACAAAAACTGCAAGATCGGAATCAACAAAAATTTGTGAATACGCTTTTCTCAAGTCAAGGTGGTCTATTTTTTTCAGAAAATCAGAATTGTTTTCCCGCCCCCTCCTTGCCACATTTTATATCCCAGTTTTTTTATTGTCCCCTAATTTAACATTGTTCTAATCATCAAATTCTTCCCTCAAATGACCATAGAGATAAAATATGCCCGCCGCCTCATGGAACAAATAACGGAAGAATAAGACGCCCCTGTCTCAAGGATAGTGACCATGAAAAAACAAGGTGGCTGAAATCACAAAAGGTTTGACAGATATATAGAAGGTTTATTTTGATTGGTTACTCAGCGGTTATGTGGTGTATATGTAGCCAATCAGAGATAATGTAAAATGGTAGACCTCAGGGAGTTAATAGCTGATCAAAGATGCACTCCTATGAGCTAGTAAAATCTCAATCCCCTTGGCAAAAGTTCAGTACCTTCCATTCACCATGTATTTAGAAAATACCCCCTGGTTTGGGGTGTGATATATGATACCCAGATCACACCAAGGTCATTTCATGTCTATGTATGTACAAAGTACAACACACTGAACTGTGTCCTTGGTGGGTAGCATATTGTAACTCATAGTGACTCAATTACCACCTCCAATACAACCTACAGCCGTCAGTCCTGAGGTCACAAGTGACACAATTGTAACCGTAAACTTGTTCGTACGAGTCAGAAGGCATCAATTTTGCACCAACACAAAAGACATGCGTCCTTTGCTCCTTGATTCCCCCCACAGGTCTGTAGTGCAAGTCAGTGATGTTTTTCGCCACGTTAAAGTATAGGGGAAATTCATGTTCAAACTGGCAATCTATGAAATACCATGGCTTCGCTTTTCTCAAAAGAGTACAGCGTCACGGGCACAGACTTTTTTACAGATAAGATTCCCTTTATAATTTGGTCAACTTTAAAATGCTGTGGGGCTCCTGAATTTTTCAAGAAAACGCTATTTAAAACAGACAATTTTTCACTTTCATCCTTGTTTTTCACACCAAAAATATCATTATAATTATAATTATACCATCTGAGGTATGAAGTAGACTTTAATAGCAACATTTCTGCCATATTGTCAAATGAACAACGTATTTTACAAGCCCCAAAAACGAAGTTGTCTCAATTTTTTCTACACTGGAGCGGGTCATGCGTTGCACCCATTGTTTTTCATGTGAAAGAAAATAAAGCATGCCAAGCGTGACTGCGGTCTGACTGAAACCTCGTCTTCTGTGTACACAAGAAGATTCCTCTCAGATCAAAGCCTTCGTCACTCGTCTGGTGGTTTCAGCATACAGCCGTGCCAATTGGAAGGAACCCCAGCTGCTCCAAAGAATCACACCCCATTTGTCCAATCTTTCAGTGCTTCCTAGATCTCCAATGTCCTTCCCCTATATGCAACTGTTGTGGTTGCTTCTGGGACCAGAGAAGAAAGAGGAATTGGTTATCGTTCCAAGGGTAAGCATTTCATGAGAAAATCAAAGTTTAATAGGATAAGATTAAAGTTTAGTTGCACAATGAAACATCCAATTGCAGTGTATTACTTTCTCCCTAGCAATTATGATATCACCCTAACCAATAGCATGACACTGCCAAAAAGTTACACTACCAGATCTTGCTATAATAAACTCTGAGCCAAACCACCTCCTCCACAACGATGGCAGCCCTAAGGCCCGTGATATACTTCCAGTCGCAGCTGGCTTTTTGCGCGTGAGCATGCGCACCACTTGATCTTGGGTGAGAATCCGGTATTGCACACACCAATTGCTCGCTTCGACTGCAAGTATCAATGGGCTTAGAGTTACCTTTAACCCCTTTTAAGTTCATGCAGGGCTTTTCCCACAATTTTAAAAGAACCTATTTCTAAATGACAAGCTTGGGGTGAGCTCAAATACCTTTATCTTGTTACAATGAGTACAATGGACTGATGCTGACCAATCAGGTGTTTATTTGACTGTAAATTAACCCATGGGTACTAGCCACTAAGATACAAACTGTCTGATTGGTTTATTACAAGACACCATTTGAGAAAGCTCTCTGATTAACCAATCAACAGGTGGTTCTCGACCACAAAGGTCCACCGCCCAGGTGCGTAGCTAAAGACAAGAGCAACAATTTTAAGATCTCAGGAAGATTGTGATGGAATGAGTGGTTCTTGAACGACTGGGTTCTTCCATTGACCTGACCTTCAAATTTTTGGACTGAACTGTTGACCACACCCACCAATTTTCAACCTCCTACCACATGTGTAATGATTTGACCTTGGATGACCTTTTGGATTACCTTGAAATGAACTTTTCCAATTTTGGCACTGAATGTTGACCAACACCCACCAATTTTCATCCTCCTACCACTGTTAGTGATTTGACCTTGGCTGACCTCGATGACCCTTGAATGATCTTCAAAATTGTTGGCACTGAATGTTTGACCACACCCACCAATTTTCATCCCTCTACCAACATGTTTTGTTATTTGACCTTGGATGACCTCGGATGACCTTGAAATGACTTCTTCCAAAATTGTTTGGCACTGAATGTTACCACACCCCCACCAATTTTCCATCCTCCTACCACATGTTTTAGTGATTTGACCTTGAATGACCCCGGATGACCCTTGAAAATGACCTTCAACTTTGGTACTAGATGTGTACCTCAACCACACAATTTTCAACCTCCTACCACATGTTAGTCTTTGACCTTGGATGACCTCGGATGACTTGACATGACCTTCAAATTGTTGGCCTGAATGGTTGACCACACCACCAATTTTCAATCCTCCTACCACAGTTAGTGATTGGACCTTGATGACCTCGGATGACCTGAAAAGGACCTTCAAACTTTTTGGCACTAAATGTTGACCAAACGACACAAGTTTCATCCCTCCACAACTCCTCCTACCACATGTTAAGTGATTTTGACCTTGGGATGACCTCGCATTACCTTGAACTGACCTTCAATTTTCGGGCACTGAATTTGACCACACCCACCAAGTTTCATCAATCCTCCAGTCCTATACGCAATTTTAACTCAATGTTTTTGTCATATTTTTGACCAGCAATTTGAACTTTGACCAATGCCACATCACATGACCCCTCCTCTGAACTCATCCGCAGCCTACTTGAGTGACATCTATGGTGCGAAGACGGACCCCCATACTTGCTCCAATCAAAAGATATCGTGGTGACAAACGTTTATTATAGCGATTAGCACTATTTTTGCCCATATTTGACCCTATTTTTTTTACCACAGTTTGCCTTTGACCCATGTCCAAGACCCCTTTGTATCCCACCCCCACCCACCGCCTCCTTTCAGTACATCTTATGTTGCCAGATGGACATCCACACTGCTTAGTTCCAACGATATCGCTCGGAACGCACACACAAACACACGGACGCTACCATTTCGATAGTCCCCCTTCGCCAAAATAAATTTTGCGGGGGAGAAAGTTTGGCGGGGACAAAAGGAGGTATCAGATACATTGTCCTCATTTTGGAAGAGCTCACCTTTATTTTTCAATAATAAGCTTTTTGAATTACCAATTATCTTGTGACCCCTGCCTTTTTCCCGCCCAAGAAGTTAACTTTGTGAACCCAAATGGTCACAACCAACCTGGTTGGGAGAACTGTCTTAATTGAAAATCTATTCAATAGTAATGTACGCTCAAGCCTCTCAGCAGGTTTGGATTTTCCAGCGCCTCTTTGGTCCAACAAGATGATGCGATACACTTTGGGGTCAAAAAAAAATAGAGCCTCTCCAGATCCTGCCATCCCACCACCTGGTCCACCAGACTGCAAAGTAATGAGCCCAAGTGTCACGTTGAGAGTACTGTAAAATCAGAAGCTTTTGTAGCTTAAACTTTGCCAAATTGGTTGTACAACAACGCATTTCGTGCATGAAACTTCCCAGAATTGCACAGCATACTTTAAAGGTGCATAGAGATCTACATAACAGGTGTCCCAAAAATATGAAAATTCTGATTTTTTAACCAATGGTAAAGCTTTTATCAAAAATATCCCCCATGAAAGGATTAAGCGCTGAAAAACTATTTCTTGTTACAAACAGGGTTCGCCAGTTTCTTCCACACAGGCCGGAAAAAACCCCGCGTTTTTTTCCGCGGTTTTCCACTTGGAAGAATTGGGTTTCTTCCAGTTTCTTCCACTGAAAAGCGGAAACTAAAAAAGTTCATTTAAAAATTTTCTATTTAATAAAGCCATTACTTACACTTTTGGTTTTAGATTATAGAGTGAATAAAAATAGTGAAATAATTTAAAATAAACATTCCAGGACCCCCCTACCCTACCCCATGCATTAGAATTATTCAACTCGCATTATTCACATGCCCTAAATTAAAACAAATACTGCAAGTAAACTATTACACACGTTTCATTTCCCACCAGCAAGGCCAAGCAAAAACTCCTCGTACAGACTTGAACGTCTTCAAATTCTTTAAAACCATGTTATGTCTCCCTACCCAGGTTCTCCCCCACTAAGCATTACAGACAAAAGAACAATAATGGTTTCACTTTGATGAATTGTTTTTTAAAATTAACAATTGGCCATAAGATTTAACAGCTTTTTCATTGTTTTGCATCTACAATTACAACTGTGAGTATAAATATGCACATGGAAAGACTTGGAAACTGTTACAATTCTCATCTGTATAATTGATAGCAAGACAAACAAATTGTTTAACAAATTTACTAATACTTGCAAGGTAGCCTACCATGCTATAAACTTGTAAAATTAATTTGAAACAAACAGATTGGTAAGTACCTAACGTAGCCTTTATGATTTTAAGTGCAAAGCAGAAGAATATGGTGTAAAATTTAGTTTTGTTGTTCATAATACATTCTTTATTTCTTCCAGTTTTTTCCTTCAATTCTTCCATTTTCTTCCATCTTCAGTTTCTTGTTTCGTCCGGAAATAAAATGGAAGAAACCCCTTTTTTTCCAGTTTCTTTCTTTTTCCATTCTTCTTCCGGAAGAATAGGTTCTTCCGGAAGTTTCCGAACCCTGGTACAAAATTGTGAAAATTTCTAATTTCGTATAGGATCAATTACTAATTCAGCGTTTTATATTGAAAATACGCAAATGAAAATCAGGGATCACTTTTCAGGCTGTTCTGTACCAAAACAAGATTTTTTTTTTTTATGTCAGGCTATCTCTAGCATTAACAGCAGTTATCTAATTATAACGCTGACGGATTGGCGCAAGGATCGCGATTCAACATTGGCTTCCCCCGAGTTTCCTCCATTTTTTTTTTTTGTCCCCCGTTTTTTTTTAAAAAAAAAAAAAAAAAAAAAACTTGGCAAAATTTGGCAATTTGGGGCAAAAATCACCAGATTTTGGGGAAAGATAAAACGATTTTGGGCGAAAAGGTTAAGAACTCCATATTTGATACTTTTCCCCCAGAATTCCTTCCCCCCAAAATTTTTTCACTTTTTCCCCATTTTTCCCCCAAAGAAAGAGGTCTGGCGCCGCCACTGGGCAATTAACCTCCCTTTTGAAACTCCTGCAAGTCCTGGTTTGATGCTACATGAGGTCAGGAAGGGCATTCCATAAGCCTCCAGAGAATGGGGGGAGAAATGATCTTCTGTGGGAGGCCAAGTTAGCCTTGGGACTTATCACACTGTTTAATGATTAATGATTCTGACTATCTGTTTTCCCACCATGAGAATATGCCTCCCCATGCGTTACACTATTAAATCACCATTCAGAGGCCCATTCACCACAGGAAACTGACTTGTGACCTTACCAGAGTTACACAGGCATTCAATCCAACACAGTGGCGTAGCCATCTTTTTTTTTGGGGGGGGGAAAGATATTTTCCAGGGGGCAAGCTTATCTTAAATTTGTTAGTATAGTATTGTATGGCCAATGTAATCATAATTTTTACAGGGGTCAAGATCCCCACCGGGTGGGGCTATGCCCACTGATCCAAAAATCAAGTTTCATTTCCAGTTTCACATCCGTACAACACACGGTATGGACAAACAGCGAGTTTGGTCTAGTGCAGTGATAGAGCTCTCTGCTCATGATCCAACAAACATTAGCAAGGAGGTCGTGGTTCAAGTCCCGCTGTCCACCAATGCAAAAATTTCACTCACATTTTTTCTCAAGAGTATTTCACTCTTGGGACAATTCTCCAGAGTCAATGCTAATTGCCCATGCGAACGAAAAATGACGGTGACTGCACTCTTAGCGTGGGAGAGCGTGTCTAGTGGTTACTGGTGCTGCCTATGGCGCAAATATACCAAAACAAAATCCCGGTTCGAATCCCGGTGGGGTCACTTGCTGGGGATTCACTCTGGTGCTCAATTCTGGATTTATCTGTATACCGAGCTATTGATTAAATACAGAATACCGCTCTCCTCCAGGTTCCTTGGACTTGGGCAAATGATCATGAAAGCATCCTCGTCCTTCGAGGGGACTTTAAGCGTCGGTCCCGTGGTACACGAGAGTTCACAACTGTAGCATTGTACAATCGCAGTCCAGTGGTCGAATAAGAGTAGGGTGTTAAACCCCTGATCTGTCCCCAATCCTCCCCCAGTTTTCAAAAAACGCGGGTCATGTTAGGGAGCGTCCTATTCATAGATACACGTGGCCCCGATCAGCTTACACCGTTGAACAAATCCGACACCACCACACGCCATTACGAATGAACTTGTGGACACGAACGAACTTCACTCTTAGATATTTTCAGAGTGAAATGCAAGGTTCAAGGTATTTCCTCTGTGATGGAGGTGCAATGCTGTCAGTGGCGTGGTATCCCTTGGCAAGACACTAAATTTATCTCGCTTGTCTCTCTCACCACTGGTGTAAAATGGGCGGCTAGGAGTGGTTTGTCCATTCCATGCCGCTCAAAGAGTATAAAAAGAAGAAGCTAATCAACGCTTCCCCCCACAATGCATTGCTTCCAATGGAGGTTTTTGTACAGTACTGATCTGAATCGTTAGTGATGAAACATGGCTTAGATTGACAGTACACAAACTTGCATTTTAGAGTGTTTTCTCTCTAACGATTCACATGACAACTGTACAAAAACTTCCAATGGAAGCAATGCATTGTGGGAAGCTACTGAGATCTTCTCTTGAGTATAAATGCCCGAGTTGGGATGTATTGCAACTGATCCCTGACTCGGGATGAATTTCACACAGCATGGTACGTACTATATTATAGTAATTTTGTCAAAATCCCTTGGACAGGTAAACTATGTACGCCCGCTTTCCCCCAATACGTCCGCTCTGTTGGATTGCTGTTTGTAAGCGCAGTTCCCCCAAAGAGATACGCCGATTATCCCCCAAAACGCCCGAGTACGCTCGAGTACACGTGGTTTACTTTTGTGCGCAGAACGATAAAACCGAATAATTCCCGCTTATTTGTGGTATCAAAGTATAAATATTATTTTAAGGCCTAAATACCATTTATCTATAAAGGGGCAATTTCCGTGATCACAACCCTCATTATCCCCCGCACACCCCTCCCTAATAACAAGGTTATTTTTATTAATCTGAACCATTCGCCTTAAAGGTGCTTGTTCCGATTTGTCCATTGTGTTCTCTACGTTATATGAGTGAGTGAGTGAGTTTAAAAAACAAAAAAACACGCGTTTTTAACCTAATTTTAAAAAAAAAAAAAAAAAAAAAAAACAACGAAATTAAACTAACTTCATTTCAATTCAATTACATTATAAACGATACACATCATACACTGCATGATACCAGAATCATCACCCATCCATGTATACACAAGATTCCCAATTGCCCGGCACAATAATCAACATACCATAGAGACACATGCATCTACAACAAACACAGCTTCAAAAGATACACTGATCAAAATGATCATTATACAAACTCACACCCATATATTCTCAGTTAATATTCCATTCTCAGTATGCAAAGTCACACTTATATATCCTCAGTGTACTATTCCTTCTCATTCCTGAAGATAACTTTGTCCAGCATTTAAACGACAGGTGAGCAAATGTCCCTCAACGACACTAATATTCAACATAACAAATCCAGACCTACCACATCGTCTGTTTAGCTAATGTCTCATATAGGACCACAAACTGGAATCCAATTTGACTCCAACCTGAGCTCATTTGGCTTAAAAGACACAGCAGCATTTTAGCTTTCAAACTCCGGCGGTCTCCAAAGTATTATTAATCCTGCACTATGTAGAGCATAATCTACATTATTGTAGATTAAAAAGATAAAACTCCAGCGCGGATCCAGGAGGGGCGGCGCGCCCCCCGGTATCTGCCAAATTCTTGCAAAATTCAGCCCAATTTGAAGCTATTTTGGACCAGTTACAGCATTTCAGCCCCCGGTAATTTTGACATTTTTCAAATCTGGATAAGCCATGATACGTATAGGCTCCTGATTACAACTGCTGGCCTCAGCCTTCCAGTGAACAAGGTAAATCTCACAAAATAGATTCCCCTTCCTAATATCTAAAAATAGGTATTACAATCTATCTGCATTTTTTTTAAACATAACATAGGCACTGTTTCAAATCAGATTTCACAGAAAAATACATCATCTTTTTTTTGTTTTTTTTTTTTTTTTTTTTTTTTTTTTTTTAAAAAAACAAAAATTGCACACCTCACAAATAACTTCATGGGGAATTACCTATTTTTCAAACATGTTTTATCTCAAAGCATAAACAAGTTGACTCAGTTCTAAGTTTACATCTGGGAGAATTCCCATTTCCCCTATGTGCAACCTATCGTGTTGTTAAATAACCCCCCAGGTGTGAGCTCAATATAGCTCTTGGGATCCCCCGCTCTCTTTTTTCATAAACCAAAATTCACGTGAGAAATCTTTTCTCAAATAAAAATTGGAAAATCAATTAATATTATAATCACAAAAAGTTGAGAGGTAATATAACCGTAGTACCTAAGTTACCTGCAAATTCAGTTGTATGTGTTAATGATTAGAAAAATCACAATTTGTATTTTCTGTCATAAATGGACAGTATAAATTACAGAACAGGGGCCTAGATGGGAGTGGCATGGGAGCAAGATCGGAGTCAATAAATTTGGAATAAGCTCTTTTCAAAGATGGTTATGATAGCGGCCATGCTACACTACACAGCCTACAGTTGACATGTAGTTAAAGGTTCAGGCCCGATCGCAATAGCCTCATCCCAAACGCCCAAGATTTTACAAGTGGTCATACATTTTGGTATGAAACTAGCTATTATTGTTCTATTCCCCTGTGAAATGTTTAATAGAGACCAAGGATGTTTGGTTGAAGTTAAATTAGAGAAAATGTGCCCCACTTTTAGTTGCCAATATTAATTTTACACCCGAGTACTCTATAAATTCACGTTTTTAGCTCTAGCATCAAATTGGATTGGAAAAAATATTGGGCAAAACTTTACAGATGGGGGGTTTGGAGTGAAGGCCAATTAAATCAGATTAAAAATTTTATATCCTTAAATCGGGCCATCCCCTTTAAAAATCGGGGCCACCCCCTTTAAAGGCGCATTTCGTGATTCCAGCAACTTCTGTTTATTATTGTTCACTTAGGTTTCCTTGAGAAAAGCATATACCCAAAATATGATTTGATTCCAATCTTGCGGGTTTTGTGTTACAATGAGCAAATTGCCTGGTTTCCACGGCCCACAGTGCCTCCATAGGCCACTGTGCTTTAACTTTCAAAATACAAAATGATAATTCTTGCAGTAAGGCAAAATTTGCACGTAAGATGAGGTTCGCGTGGATTACTAAGGCTAGCGTTGAAGATGATATAAAAAATGTAAACTTTTTTAGGTAAGTCGGGGGGGGGGGGGGGGAACGAGGCTGTGGATCATGAAATGACACCTTTAAATTCTTTCCCTTGCCACCAGTGGCAGTGCACCAGCAAAGAGTGGAACCTAGACTAGTTTTGAAGAAGGATCCTGCTGACTTCCACACACTTGATGCCTAAAGCTGAGGCTTCAAGGAAGGATTAAGGGAAGGCTCGCTAATTTGCAGTCGAAGCTCTTTTTATCAGGAACATGCATCACAGTAAATACCTTTGAATTTATCTGTATAATGTTATGTGGGACTGGGTGTGCCCACCAATACTAATACCTCTGCTGCCCATTATTTCAAAATACAGCATTTGATTGGTTCAGTCTTATGCCCATTATTCTGCCAATAATGGGTCGTAATGGCATTTTCGCTATTTATAAACGTGTTTTCGGTAATAGACAGAGAAATAAAGGGTTTTGCAGATATTTTTATGGGCTTCATAATGTATCCCGGCGGAAAAATTAAAATATGGACTCGGCTGGCCTCGTCCATATTATTTTTTTCCAACTGCAGACCACATATTCGCCCATAAGATAATGCATCATCAACCTGATTTTCTGAAGTAACAGGACACATAAACACTGTCTTAACGGGGATTGTCCGATCTTTTACAGGATTATAGAGGTTTCGTCTTGGTCGGTTGGCCTGCACTCCAAAACCACATCTGTAAAGTTCGCGCGATATTTCAAATCGTTTTGATTCGATAGCTAAAACACGTGATTTGGTAACCGAGTTACTGTTAAAATTAATATTGGTCAACCAAAATGGGGCAAGTATAAATTTCCAAACCAAACATTCTTGGATCGAGATTTTACAGGGTAAATGAGAAAAATAGTAGCTTCATTCCGCCCACAATGGTTGACACTTCCGGTAAAATCTCAGGTTTCTGGGGACGAGGCTATTAGCGATCGGGCCATGATGGGCCTTTAACAGTGCGAGTACGATGGCGAGGATATTCGTACATGAATTCTACCACTCTTCCTGGAAGAACCTTTAATAAAAAAAGAAGATGCTGGAATACAAAATGCACCTGTAAAAAGACCAAAGTATGGCATGGCCATGTTTGTGTGAAAAAGCATTCAAGGTCAACTCTCCGACTCAACAAGGGAAAGGCTAGTCGATCAGCTGTTTTGGTTTAGGGGGTGTGTCTGGGCTGTCTGCTGAGCATAACATTTTGTCTTTCATTATCTTTTAAACATTTGGACATATCTATATCAGCTAACGAAAGATTTCAGCTTTACGTTAGGCTGATATACGATAATGCCAAATGTTAAAAGATGAATGAAAGCCAAAAAGGTTTTATGCTCAGCAGACTAGTGTCTGGGCTTTGTCTGGATCACTGGCTGCACGCTAAATCGGCCACTGTCAACTTAGCCATAAACTATTAGGTTTAACACGCTACATTAAGATCACTACTTTAAGCAAGCTAGCGATCAGCTGTTTGGTTAGGGGTGGGTCTGGGCTAGTTCTGCTGAGCATAACATTTTTGTCTTTCATCATCGTTAACATTGGACATTGTATATCAGCTAACATAAAGCTAACTTTACGTTAGCTGATATTCGATAAGTCCAAATGTGAAAAGATGAATGAAACCAAAAAGGTTATGCTCAGCAGAAATAGTCGTCTGAGGCTTGTCTGGATCACTGAGTGACGCTAAATCGGACACTGTCAACTTTAGCCATAAACTATTAGTTCTAAACCGCTACGATTAAGATCACTACGTTAATTGTCTTATCTGATAAGTAAAATAAAGCATGCTAAACACTAACATGAAACGGACTGGATTTCCATCTGGTTTGCCGCCATGCTCGTAGTACACGTGTGTATTTCATCCACTTGCAAATGTCCAGTATCAAACGGGTTCGCTTATCGGGTACAGCGTGGTAAGCTCCGGCCCGTTGACATATTTTTGGTTATTTCTGGATACTTTAGATATATACAGCGCAAGTTTGTCGAGGTTGAAGCCAATATCTAAATTTGAGTTTGCGTGAAATCAAATTTACAAGTAAGTCGGAATTTTAGATATCATCTCATTTTCACAGTCATTGAATCGGCTTCAACCACCCTGATTCAACCAGCAGTAAACAAAAATCTTATGGCTTGGGCGATATTCATACTTCCTGACAGGAAGTCGCAGCTTTGCCCACACCAGTCACAATTTTAGAAAACATTTCCATGGACAAGTTCTACTTTGTTTGGGGATAAGCACCAAGAAACAAGAACCAAGGAGCCCCTAGGTGACATGATATTGTTTTTGTCATGTCTTCAAATATGGAGAATTCCTTTTTCTAGTTGTATTGTAGAGTATCTTTTTATTTTAAGATACAGAAAACATGAGAGATAATTAAGATGTTGTACTAGATTTCCTAACTATCTGTAAAAACACTTGAGACACCAATTGTTCCATTTGAACCAAAAATCTCAATCATGCTACACTCAAAAAGAAGTGATAATGTATCTGGTATAATGACATAATTCACACGTTTTGAATCCAGGACAGTTACCATTTAAATCAATTCGTTTTGTACGGAAAGAGTTACAAAATATTAAAGTGCCATTGTTATTCTGTGGACACATATTAATTTCCACTTCTTTTTAAAAAAAAAAAAAAAATCAAGATATTTTTCCAATGCTTCATACAAAATAGTCATCTCTGGATTACTATGGAAAAATATGTAAAGGTTTTTTTTTTTTTCGAAATGTGAATAGACATATGTTCTTTTTTATCTTAACTCATTAAGTGGTTATCAGGAATACAGAGATCAACATTGTTATTTTAATTAAATCTTCCAATTGTTTGGTAAAGCTGTCTTTAATTTGGCAATTAAACCTATTATGTGGGCTTTTAAATATGTGACAACTCCCTCCCAGGTTTATTACAACAAATTACCTAAATAAACCAATACTGCGTTCTCCCCTTAAAGGGGGTGTTCCGATGTCTGGGACCCCCCTGATTCACGAAGTAGGATAGAATTTGATATCAGAGGAAAGGCCGGATTTTTCTCATTGTCGTCCTGAATTTGAAGCCTCGAATCCATTCATCCCAAGATATAAACAAAAAACACCGTTTTAGTGGTTAACCACTTTATTAGCCAGGTATGATGGTCTTTGAACATGCATTATTGCGTCTACCATCAAAAACCGCAAGTTGTTTCCCACGGGTACTTGATGGGGGTGTATGTGAAAGGCCAGGGCTCTCATATAAAGTAGAGAACACAATACACATAAATCGGAAAAATCCCCCTTTAAACTTCGGTAATTTGTTTCCCCCACAAAATTGGTTTGGAGCACACTCAGAGAGGGAGTTGGGTCTGTTGCTTGTATTGTACACCCAAACATTTAATGGGATTTGCAGACCACCTAAATTGGTTTCACACTATAGGCATTGGGTCTAACTGGCCCAGGCATGGCCTCAGTTTTTTCTTTGTGTATCCTATCTACTGCAACTTTCACTAGAATTTGTTGATAGAGTTTAAAATGTTTAATACGGAGATTTCATCATGCAAAATACAACAGACGGGTTCATAATGCTAGTTAAATGATGTCTTTGAAAACTTACAAAAAGATGTGTGTATGTATGTATGTATGTTGTGTTGGTGTGTGGTTTGTTTGTGTGTATGTGTGGGGGTGTTTGTTGGTGATATCCCCCTCATTTTTAATTGGGTATGCACATATCTTAGTGTAATAAAAATAATAGTATCTAGAACCGAAACAAGAAAATTCATGAGTATAAGGAAAAAAAAAATGATAATAAATTCATCATCATCATCTCGTAGAATAAGAAGCAAAGGGATGAATAGGAGAAGAAGGAAAGAGGAGAGGTGAAGAGAGACGAATGAGAAGAAGACGACAGACCAAATAATTACAAACATGAAAGAAATTCAATAATTTTAATAGATAATTGTATTGAAAATCGAACCAACAAAGACCAGTAAGACAAAATCCACCTTCAAACCACCCTAAGCAAATTTACGATTGTCCGAGACCGAGGCATATACCCAATACAGTACACGGCTGACATATCGCCAGGCCGGCCCAGAGGGACCAAGATTGCGATTATAATATTTGGTTTCATGAATGGCTCGCATGAATCTGCACACGATACGTCCCCGGATGTCTGACTGATGAAACAGAATGAAATGTCAAGAAGTAAATAATAAATAAGTGATATAATGAAAAATTTCCTGAATATTTTATGATCTACGGCCAAGGGGAGTTCAACTTGTTCATCAGAGACTTGGAGTAGGTAAAAATGGAATATGAACAGTTGACAGCTAGTTGATATTATAACAGTCACTGAGTGATGTGTGTAAGTGTGTTATAAAAACGATTAAACTTTTACGGGAGATTTCATGTAACACGTGCCCCTAAAATAGGTGAAAAGTTTGATTTTGCCTATGTTAAGCTTTTACCAAAATATCCCCAAACGATTAAAGGTGCTGCAACGAGAGATTTCAAAAATAAAACAGAACAGATGTCCCAAATAATGTGAAAATATCAATAAAATGTAGGAATCATTGAGTGTCTATCTATACGAAATCACAGGGGCCCTACTTACAGAAAAAATGGATAACTTGAAATGCTCGATTGCACCTTTAAGATTGAGAAATTTTTCTTATGGTGACAAAAATTGTGAAATGAAATTTTATTAATTTTCCATAGGAGCAAATACCAAATTCAGCTTTTTATATTAAATTAAGCGATGGCAAAACTCACGTCTTTGTTTTCACTTTCAAGGTAGGCCTATTTCCGTATAGACAAGACAAAGAAATCTATTGAGATGGGGCCTTATTTATGAAATCCCACCCCCGACTACATGATGACGACAATATATGGAGTATGGCACATGCCCCCAAAAATTCTCATTGCACCTTTAAGTTGAAACCAAATTCAAAGAAGAAAGAAAAGGGCCGGTGTACCAACCCTTCTAATTTTTGGCACCTATACCAAAAACCTTTCTGATATTATCGTTATATAAATGTATAATTGTTTAATTGACAGTTTCATTTTCATGCAAAAAAGGCCCATGCCACTGGGGAAATAGCGGCAAGTAAGGCAAACATTTCAAAAATCGCGCAATAACTCCTGAAGTTGCCGAGAATTACAGATCTCGCAACTGGAAGAAAAACCTTCAGATGAAAACTCTCACCACTTTGTTTGGTACGTCGATTGGGGCCGAAGCAAGCAGCCAAATTTGACAAAAAACACCGATTTGGGGTCAAAAATTTGTTTTCAAAAATCTCAAAAGAATTTTTGATATTCCCCCCCCAAGAATTTCACGTTCCCCCCAATCATCGTGCCCAAAACATTTGGTGGTATATTATACAACCCTCCCTCCCCCGGAGTGACGCAGTAGTTGTTGATGTGGACATACCACTATATAAACCCAGTCTCAGACTTGCACGGTTAATGCTCATCTTGACAAATGTTGAGTTTTCTATAATTATACAATTTTATTTCTTTTGGATGGCCGGCCGGTCTGTGACTTTTTTTCGTACCCTTTGCATTTCGATCGCGCTTCCCACTCTATTCCTCTTTAAAAGATCTTTTTGCAACTCCTTAAACCCTCGTCTTACCAAGCCTTTTTTTTGTACACGGTTACCAAGGGGAGGGTGGGTTTACCACCACCCTCGGAAAATTCGTATAAAGCACCCGATTGCTTATGATGTTGATACCAATGGATACTATGATCCTCCTCTTTCCATTGATCCGCGAGTCGGCAAAATTGGATTTTCCACAGAAAATAGGCGAAATATCAATTTTTGCTAAAAACGTAGGAAGATCGGATTTCATTGCGGTTTTCAAGCTTCTAAAATAAGGTGACATGTGGCTAGGTTTACATAAACAGTGTAGAGTTTTAGAGCCATAATGTCCCATTAATATTTTCCAAAAATGCACCATAAATATCAGTGTGGTGGCAACCACCCCCGACCCACCATTCGACTCTGAGGCCATACCCTAACCCCCCGGTTTTGAAGGTGCTACCTTCACATTTTTTTCGACTAAAATGTCCGGAAAGGATGAAAAAGAAGCGATTACTTAGAAGCTTTTTACGAAGTTTTGGCCCTTTTAGCGCACCGGGGCGAAGTTCACTAAGGGGGGGGGGCTTACACGTAACACCCCCCCTCCTTGGTAAGACGAGGGTTAGGCCTATACTTTTTCAACCCCTGTCATTCATTCTTTTCTGTTTTGACGCATTTTTTCTATCCTTTTCTCTTTTTCAATTTCAGTTACTGTTTGCGCCCCCATATACCTTATTTTTAACCACTTCCTTTTCTTTTCGTTGACGCCCCTTATGTTCCCCTTTAAACTCACAATTTCCTTTGCATATTCTTTGCACACGTTTCCTTAAACTTTTTCAATCCCTTTCGTTTTTCCCCCAGTTTTTTGACGCCCTTTATTTTTCGTTTAGCTCCAATCCTTTGCCTATTTAGCGACCCCTTTCATTTAACCATTTATAACATTTTGCTATTCTTTTGAACCCCTTATTTTTCTTATCTCTCTTTTCTTACAGTTTCCTTTGTTCCTTTTCAGGCCCGTTCTTTTTCCTCCGATTTTTCTATCTCATCTTTTTGATGCCCCTTTTTTGTTTTTGTCACTTTTCTTTCCCCTGTTTCTTTTTTTCCATAAAATTTAATTTCTTTATTATTTTGCTTCTTTTGCGCTTTTGCGTCTCTTTTACTTTGGTTATACTTTTCTTCTTTTTCATTTTTGTTGCACGTTGTTTATTCGGATTTCCCTTTTTAATTTATCCCCATTTTGCCCTAATTTGGCCGCTTCTCTTAGTTTCCCTTACTGTTTTACATTTGCCCGATAAGCGTTCGTTTCTTTTCCCTGTAAATGCCACCTTCTCTACTTTCCTTTCACATTAGCTTTCCTTCCTTCCATTCTATCTCTTATTTTCTTCTGTTTCTTCCATTCCCTCTTTTCCTTTCTTCGTAGTCTTTCTCCGTCCTTTCCACTTTTCCTCTTATTTCCCTTTAATTTACTGTTCTTTCCTTTTTTTTGCACCACAATGACCACGTTTGGCGCCCTCACTTTGGCCACCCGGGGGGCAAAGCGCCCCAATGCACCCCCAAGAGACGGCAAATAATAAATTAGTAGACGCCAATATAGGGTCTTATTTGGCAACTTGCGAGTATAAAAGTGCAAACCCCGGGACCTGAAAACAAAGGTCCAAATAAAATTCAAAACCTCCAATACCGAATACAAATTTCACAAAGCACCTATTAAGGAAAACTGTTAAGTTTAAACTCCTTGAAGAGGATTCCAATGGTGATATGTTTGAAGACAAACATTTAATCGTGAATAAATCCATATGCTATTGTGAAATAATAAACTTGTTGCAACTTGAAATAGATTATTGTATATCGCCAGGGTCTAGCGCCTCTATAACGGACTCTTTTACCGCGCGACACTATATGGTGGAATCGTCGGCTGCAAGAAAGGCAAACATTTCAAAAATCGCGCAACTTCCTGAATTTGCCGAATTTACAGATCTCGCAACTTTGGAAAACCTTCAGATGAAAAATCTCAACTTTTTTTGGTAAGTCGATTTGGGCCAAAAAGCACCAAATTTTGACAAAAATAAGCGATTTGGGGTCAAAATTTGTTTAAAATCTCCAAATTTTTGATATTCCCCCCCAGAATTTTCACGTTCCCCCCAAATCATCTTTGCCCCAAAACATTTGGGGTATATTATACACCCCTCCCTCCCCCCGGATTGACGCCTATTAGTATGTTGATGGAATAAACTAAATAAACCCAGTCTCAGACTTGCACGTTCGTAATCTCATCTTTGACAAATTTGAGTTTCTTCTATAATTATACAATTTTATTTCTTTTTTGGGAGGCCGTTCTTTGACTTTTTTCGTAACCTTTTTCATTTCGACGCCGCTTTCCCACTCTATTCCTCTTTTTAAAATATCTTTTTTGCACTCCTTATAACCCTCGTCTTACCAAGCCCCTTTGTTGTAACACGGTTTACCAAGGGGAGGGGGTGGTTACCACCCCCCTCGAGAATTCGTTATAAAGCACCCGATGCTTATGATTTTGATACCAATGGATAGCTATGATCCTCCTCTTTCCATTGATACCAAAATAAGTACCAACATACTTAGTATGGCGTCACAATGACGTCATCAAATCCGCAAGTCGGCAAAATTGGCATTTTCCACAGAAAATAGGCGAAAATCCAATTTTGTGCTAAAAAACGTAGGAATATCGGATTTTCATGCGGTTTTCAGCTCTAAATAATGACATTTGGCTAGTTTTACATAAACATAGAGTTTTAGAGCCATACTGTGCATAATATTTTCAAAAATGCACCATAAAATATCCGTGGGTGGCAACCACCCCCACCCCCACCCTTCGACTTTGACGGCATACCCTAACCCCGGTGAAGGTGCTACCTTCACATTTTTTTCGCTAAAATGACCGGAAAGGATGAAAGAACGATTACTTAGAAGCTTTTTACGAAAGTTTTTGGCATTTTAGCGCACCGGAGCGAAGTTCACTAAGGGGGGGGGGGTACACGTAACACCCCCCCCTCCTTGGTAAGACGAGGGTTAGGCCTATACTTTTTCAACCCCTTTCATTCATCTTTTCTGTTTTTGACGCCATTTTTTTCTATCCCTTTTCTCTTCAATTTCAGTTACTGTTTTGCGCCCCCATATACCTTATTTTTTCAACCCCTTCCTTTTTCTTTTCTGTTTGACGCCCCTTATTATTCCCCTTTAAACTCCAATTTCCTTTGCATATTCTTTGCGCCCGTTTCCTTAAACTTTTTTCAATCCCTTTTCGTTTTTCCCCCAGTTTTTGACGCCCTTTCGTTAGCTCCAATTTCCTTTGCTATTTTAGCGCCCCTTTCCTTAAACATTTTATCAACATTTTTTGCTATTCCTTTTGAACCCCCTTATTTTTCTTATCTCTCTTTTCTTTCCATTTTCCTTTGTTCCTTTTCAGCGCCCTTTCTTTTTCCTCCGATTTTTCTTATCTCATCTTTGCTGCCCCTTTTTTGTCTTTGTCCACTTTTCTTTCCAATTTATTTCACCACCCTTTCGTTTCTTTATTATTTTGCTTTTCTTTTTGCGCTTTTTGGCATCTCTTTTACTTTTTATACTTTCTCTTTTTTCATTTTTGTTGCACGTTGTTTATTCGGATTTCCCTTTTTAATTTATCCCCATTTTGCCCTAATTTGGCGCTTCTTAGTTTCCCTTACTGTTTCTACATTTTGCCCTATAAGCGTTTCTTTCTCTTTTCCCTTTAATTGCCACCCTTCTCTCTTTTCCTTTCACATTATCTTTCCTTTCCTTCCATTCTATCTCTTATTTTCTTCTGTTTCTTCCCTTTCCCTTCCCTTTCCTTTTCTTCTTCCTTCTTTCTCCTTCCTTTCCCTTTTCCTCTTTTTTCCCTTTCATTTCCTTTTCTTTTCCTTTTTTGCACCCCATTTGACCACGTTTGGCGCCCCCCTTTGGCCACCCGGGGGGCAAGCGCCCCAATGCCCCCAAGATACGCAATATAAATTAGACGCCCAATATAGGGTTCTTATTTGGCACTTGGCGAGTATAAAAGTGAAACCCCGGGACTGAAAACAAAGGTAAAATAAAATTCAAAAACTCCAATACAGAATTACAAATTTCACAATCCTCTATTAAAGAAAACATGTTAAGTTTAACTCCTTTGAATGACTGAGGACGGTAATGCGGATATGTTTGAAGACAAACATTTAAATCGGGAATTTTTATCATCTGCTTATTTGTGAAATAACTTGTTGCAACTTGAAATAGCTTATTTTGTATATCGCCAGGGTCTAGCGCATCTATAACGGAATCTTTTACCGCGCGACACTATAATGGTGGAATCGTCTGCTGCAAGAAAGAACATGAAGAAGTGGCTGACACTTGCAAATTAATGGTGAAATCATTCAAGCATTGCTGCCAAAACTACGACAAAAATTATGATGGAATACCTTGAAAACGCCTCTCGAAATGCCTTGGAACAAATTGATATTGGAGCAACTGACTTTTGGAGTTCGTTCTGTCAATCTATGCAAGTAAGTTTGAGAAGCATGATTGGTTATGCAAGTTACAACTCACAAGTCTAGCCTTCCGACTTAGAGTGGCAGTGAATGCTGCCAAGCTGGCAAGCATGATTGATACTGATAGTTTTATAGCTGCCCGGGCGTAGCCGATGGGGGGGGGGGGGGGGCAGGGGGCATGTGCCCCCCGACCTAGATGTTTTTTCGGTACATAATGGTCCGTCGGGTGGGTAAATTGTCTAAGCTTAAGCGCCCTAGGCCAGGGACAGGCATGAATTTTTAAAAAATGAGTATTAAATCTGTTCAGGATATTGCTAATTGGAAAGATACACTTCTTACTCTTAGAAATAATTTGACAATAAAAACCACAATTGTGATTGTACAATATTTCTAAGTGAAGTTACGTCAAAATAACGACTGCGAGGGTTGTGCAGTATCTAGTCTAGATCTGATATGAGTGTCCAGGCATAGAATACTGTGTAAAACTTGAATGTGAATACTGTGCCACCACACAAAAACATTGTTAAAATTGATCTTTGTGCCCATATTTGGTCAATATTTCCAATGCCATCATTACTTCTTCACTGTAAAATATGATGAATTCCACCATAAGGGTTAAAAAAAATGAATTCTAGGAAAATTTGCCCATTTTTGTCTTACAATACACATTCGGTACATTCACAAATTCTGACATCTGTTCCCCTTCGCGTCATGCTTCGTTCAACAAAATCCTGCTACGCCCCAGTCTGGCTGTGGCTTAGTTAGTTAACAAGCCCCACCTTGATTATAATGTAGAAGCCTTTTCTATAATATAACTGTAGAACTTAGTTTAGGATCAAAGTAAAGAGGCTGTATATGGTAGCTTAAGTTCATGATTGGCCTACTCAGTCTCAGTGTTGGACAAAAAATGGGCAGGATTTATTGTAAGCACACATGCAAAATATGGTCGTGCCGTCCAGTCATGACATGTCACTGTAGAACTCAGCATGGTCAGTGAGCAGGCATGGTGAGTGTACTCAGGTCTCAGTACATCATGACATGCATGCATGTGACTGTGAGTATGTCAGATCAGACTGCAGAATTGTGGAATGTGTTAATCGATTCGTACCGGACAGTCAAACAATGACTCACAGTCTCAGGACTCGGAGGACAGGAACCAGCAATAAAATATGCAAATTTAGTCTAACAAGAACATCATGAACAGTCTAATAGTAATGGTACTAGCCTCAGTCTGGTTTTTGACTAGTTCTCTTAACTAGTATTAGTTAGGGAAGTTTCCTTGTGCGGTTATTCTCACGGTCGCAGTCGTGTCATAAACAGGCTATTCCTTACCCTCCCTCTGAATACTGAGTGAAAGATTACTAATGTGTTGAATAGGAAGTTCAATTATATCTGAACAGTGCAGCCTAATCCCTTTACTCATCAATTCAACTCTTATATTGTGTGCATTTTGATATTCTCTCAATCACCTTTCAAGAAAATTTTTAATCCATCAAAGTCAAAGCTGAAAGAATTTTCAAAGAGTAGAATTTCTCCATATACTCCAATGCAAAGTTCAGGCCAGATTTGGGGAGTAAGGGCAATAACTGGAGCAAATACCCGGATGTGCGACCGTGAGAATAAAAGAATTGAATATTCTCATAGGCATGCCATAATAATAGTTAATAAGCCTAAGGATTAAGAATAGCTTGTTATAGCCTAGGCCTAGACTAGCCTCCCTAGACATGTGACATGCTAGACTAGGTTGTCCAACATGTCTAACTTCAGTACTTGCTTTTATAAAATTGTACTGTAGACCTAGGTCCTATAGTCGCCGTCACAATTCCTTTTCTGAAATAAGCGTCAATACCGCGAAGTTGCTGCGTGTAACACGCAGACTATGTATTTCCTTGCGCGGTGTCATGGTTCTGTCTGGCGGGAATGCTGGCGTAGTCTTGCCGCCAGAGAAAAAGGAATTATGAGGCAGAGTATAGGCATTAGTAGGGCCTCCTAGGTCCGGAGTTATGTGACCTCTTTGCAGCGACTGTTTTCATTTGTAAATCATCAAATGAAAATAACATACCCCCAAAAAAAAACACGATAGGGAGAAAGGAGGCTAAAGACATCCACATGTAATTTGAAGGCTAACGAGTTTAAGTTTGCATAACTTAATAACAAATGTGTCTATTATATCAGTCATACTCGTTCCACAAAGGTCACAGACCAGTCAAACAAGGTGAATGCGGTGAGAATCAATTCTGGCATGTATTTTCTTGTGTTAAAGGCTATTCCGCGTCTTCTGTTGAATTAATGTCGACGGCGATATTAATTCAGCGGACGACGCGATACTGCGCTCAAACTTAGCCCAAAGATGACATTTGGTTAATTTTTGTCTTTTATTGTTATAAACCTTTCAAAATGATTTTTTCATGAGCGTATTCATAATCAGCGTGAAAAATGCAACACTTAATTTAATGAGTACAAATACGCCCTGCATTTTTCGTTTTAGATGGCATTCCCAATGACTACACAATTTGGAAAGCCATCTCAACAAATACCACTATGAGCTATGCAATTTAACTTATACACAAATTGCCAGCATGCAACGGAGTTAATTAGGCCACATAATACTAGCCTCCGAGGGCCTATTACTCTAGATAGCAGTTAGCACAATTGCACCCGACCATGTGTAGCCTAGGCTAGACTTTCATCATTAGTTCTTTTACATCATAGCCTAAACTAAAGGGCACTTGCATTATAACTTAGGGTGGCCTAGGCCTATGGTTAAAGTAAAAAAGGGAAAAAGACTTTAATAAAACTAAAAGTTGTGAGGTATGATGAATCCTACTAATGTAGCAGCTAGGCTCTCTAAAGTGGGAAACTGTTCCATTTTATTAGAAAAAGATGATGATTGGTGCAGAAGCAACACTCTTGCCTGTTCCAAATTAAATGTTGCATTTGGGTGATGCTACTACTTCTAGCACATTCTGTTTTAATGTAATGGTTCACTGGATATCCTGAAGAACTTATTCCTGAATTTCAGATGAACTTGATTCCGATCTTGTGTTTTGGTGTTATGGACAAATGCTTTCATTCACATCACATTTTTGCAGGCCACCGTGCTAACATCTTCTGTTACAGACAGGATTAGGCATAGGTCTGGTCTACAGTATAGATGATGTGATCGATGATGTCATCCAGCATGCTGACATTCAGAGGCGTCCTCTGTGTTTTCCTGGCAGCAAAATATAACACCTTACCTATTATAGTGTTCCATACATGATGAATTGTATTTAGTGCAAGTGGTTAGTTTATTGACGGGAGTGTCCTCCAAGATAATCCGTGTGGCACGTGCATTGAATTCGTTCATTTTCCCGTCATAGCCCCTGTCCGACTTAATTGAATAGGTCCAAAACTCTAGGGGGACGAACGTATCATGTGAATCGACTATAATAAATAGGAATGTTGATATTATTAATTGAAATTTTGAACAAAAGTTACAGCAAAAAATAAAATTTCCCCATGCCAGCGACACCGCCCGCCGGGGATTCACAAAAGGTGTGGTATCCCTGCTGATGGATGTGGGGGGTCCCCCCTGGTTGGAGACGACCCAAATGTGCCACTTTCCTTCCTTCCATTCCTTCCTCTCTCCAGATCCAGCTTTTGTGTGTGTTGTGTGCATGTGTGTGGTGTGTGTGTGTTGGGGGGGGTCAGTATGTGGTGGTGGACTGGCATGGCCGGTTTTTTCATGTTAGTCATGTGTGTCTCTCTGTGTGTGTGTGGGGGGGGGTGAATGTTTGTGGGTGGTGGGGGATGTTTGACCTGTCTGTTATTACTGGGCAACTAGATTTAGCCTTTTGTGTAGGCCAAAGGAGCAAGGAGCCAAAGTGGCAAAACTGACTGGCTCCATATATACTTCTACTGCCACCTTCCTTTTTTATAGGAATCATCCCTATTTTGAACTGTCAAAAACGCAAAAAAAAAAATAGGATATCCCTATTCTGAAATTTCGACAAATCTTCAATGCTTGGACCAGGAAAAGCCCTAAAATATTTCGGGGCTTGAGCACTTCTGCAGCTTCAGAAACACTAAAATCAGTAACATCAGGGCTGTGTATTCCACTAGAGGCCTTAAAAAGGATCCCAAATTAGACACCACCCATAAGGGTTTCGTGATGAGGTGTTTGTGGCACACATGGCATGTCTGATTTTTTGGGGTGTCTTTAAAGACATTCTCAGTGATTGCCTAAATCAGCAAATCGAAAACATCACAAAATCAGAGGTTTGATTACGTACCAAGTAAGGTATTCCTAAATACCCTGCAAATGATAAGACCAGAAGCATCATAATAAGGAAAAATAGAGATTTTAGGATTACTTCCGAACGGACACTTACTACACACGTAATTGAATGGAGGCATCGTATCTTGGAACACTGCCGTTTTCTTCCTTTCTGTAATTTACAGCTGTAAAAGTAATTAATGAGAATTCACAGACTTATCTTCACTTGAAGCTATTCCTGCCAAATTTCAAAATGATTTTCAAATCACTGATAGATTCTTAATGTTGGCAGGTATGATTACTGAGACATGAGTATGTGAGCCACCCTTTTTTGTTGGGGGGGGGGGGCTTACGTTGATCTTGATGGTTTACCATTTTATAAATTAGTCTTTTAAAGTGAAAAACATTTCATTTTAAAGTTTAAAAATAATTTAAAAACTTTGAACAGACTTTAAAAATACACCCTACTTACGTTTACACACCATTCCCAAGTCTAGCCAAGATGTTTTTGAATTTTTGAAATTGAAAAATGTTGCTTGTCATTGTTTCTCTACGCACTGAAAAACAAAATGGAATTGATATGGGAGGAAACTAGTGCAAGCTGAGGATGAATGAGTACGCTCCAACAGATTCAAGAAGGTAGGCCTTTGTGTACGTGGTTAAAGGTGCACGAGGATTCCACAAATCATGTGTTACCTCTAAAACATCGAAAGTCTGATTTTGCCCTGATGTAAAGCTTTGGCATCAAAAACTCCGTCCCCCTCCTTTCCCGAATCTTTTAGGTCGGATCGCTGCAATAAGAATATTAGATGCGTGTACTACTGCTTTGTGTCCGTAATATTGTCGAGCTGTTGCGCACAAACAAACCCTGTCGACATGTTGTCTTCACACTTCCGTTACCTTTTTTTTCATTGTTGGAGCACAACATACGAAACCAGTTCTAGGCCTATGTCCTTTACCCCATTGAAATACAAGAAATCAAAATCACCCTGTTTTTCTCTTTTAAGTATTTCTGTCGCCAAAAAAAACAAGGTAAGAAAACTATTGAGTGTCTAATCTATTGAAATTCTATTATGGACACTTATTGGGGTGCATGAAATCTTCGTTGCACCTTAACAGCTTCATGGCTCTGTACATGAGAAGTAACTGGTTTACATGTATGATCATTCTATGATATTCTAGACTTTGAGAATGATTCTTTGAACTGGTACTCTCTCTACCATGAATTGGAACAAGGGAGATACCATTTTAAGTGAGAACTCAGCCATGAGGGAAAATGGTTTCTCCAGTTTCAGTTGGTCAAAGAGAGAGAGAGTGCTGGTTCAAAAACTCAGTTTTACCTTTGTTCTCAGATTTATAAGAAAATCATCAACCTAATTTTGGCTTAAAATTAGAGGAATCATTCTATGCAACTTATGTATACCTCTCCACAACTTTTTGTTTTCTTGATATGGCAGTTTTAGCTTAAAATTGGACTGCGAGGGCGCTTTCCCAAAAAGTACATATAATATCAAAAGTTTTCAATTTTAACTGGTTGGTCATCATCAGAATTGTTGATTCATCATTTTCTGAAGATTAGAGCTGTGTAACACTTACCATTTTCCTGCAGCATCAATTTAAAATTTGACGAAAACACTCTCATTGGAATATACAGGGGTCAACGAACTTTCTTACATGTGGGTTTCAAAGGAGGGCATTTTTATGACATTAAAAAACCTACAGTTTTAAAACCGCAAACACCACGCAAGTCAAATTTTCAGCATGTGTTTATAATGAAATTCAACTTTTTGAATGTTAAAATCGCCATTATCAATCTGAATGATGCACATTTTATGGGAAAGCACCCTCAGACCTCAATTTTAAGCAAAAACGGCCTTTTCAAGAAAACGAAAGGCTATGGTGAGATGAAAGTTGCATCTAGCAGGATTCCTAATTACCCCAAAACATGGGTATTGCCACCAAAATTAAGCAAGTTGAACAAAAAATGATTGAGTTATGGTCAAAAATCATATTTTTGACAATTTGGCGGCCATTTTGGATTTTTCGATGGGGCACCCTGGTTTTTGCACTTTTTTTATTTTTTTCTTCGAAAGTGGGATCAGGGTGATTAAAGTCATCAAATGAGGCTGTGTTAGAAGTGATCTGAAACATTGACCTTCTATGGCCCACCTCTATTTCTATAGACCATATTCAATAGCCAGCCATGTTGGTGGACAAGATAGACGCATTCCAGTACTACAATACATTCACCTGTCAATGATCCCCTGTGCAATCGCTAAACATGGATCGATTGACAGCTTAATGTATTGTAGTCCTGAAATGTATGCATCTTGTCCACCAACATGTCTGGTGGCTGACGTCATATTGAATACGGTCTATTAAAATATAACAAGATAGGACTGCCAATATGCAACATTGACAGGTGTGCATGAAAGTAGCAATATGCGCTATGACACAAGCAGAGGGTGTTTTTAATCAATCCCAGAATGCATTGCAATGTACCATACTGTACTGTACTAAACACATGTCAGTACATCTATTATAGGGATAACAAGTGTTCAAGAAGTTTATGAACCATAAGACATTTCATGATCATGATAAAAATTCCTTAAAGTAATAATAGCACATTTGTTTTGAAGAGCGCCCTCAATTTTTCAAAAATGTTGAGATTTTTACACGGTTGCATTGGTAACTGGCTAGTAAACTATACCTGTGAATGGTTAAGCTAAAATTTCTATGTGTCGCAAACAAAGGAATTTTGTAAATTTTAGAATAATTAATATCGGAGATCTCACATCCCCATTCACAAACCTCACGTTTGGTGAACGCTGTATTTTTAGTGATTTATTTTGCAAGCTCAAAGACTTGTACTTTTAGATTATTATGGTATTTACATGTACATCCTGAGTTCTGGCAAACACGTTTTCCCATTCTCTACACCAACCACTTCTTGAAAGTGTAAAATTAAGAGTACCCTTTCTAGTGTATACTCAAGTTAATTGCATAGACTTGTACAAGGTCTGAATTTCATCCTTATCCTGGATGTGAAAATGCAAAACTGACTGGGTCTGAGCCCCTTATGCTGGGTAAATGAAGTGTCTCAGCACACTTTCAAAATCAACTGAGCTGTGATAATGACTTTGGTCCACTTTCAATACATAAAAAGGAGACTTACTTTAGGCCTGCATTAAAATGGTGGTTAGTTGTACAAAATGGGACATGGTTTTCTCTTTCATACTGGCACTTGAATTCTTTGTGGAATGAAAAAGAAGTAGACCCAGAACCATCCAAGGTATAGGCCTAGCTGTTCCCATCTCTTTTGTATTTTATGGAAAAGGAAAAATATCCTTTGTAGGACTTACTCCCATTCTAGTCCATGTCTTAAGTTTTTTCTATATCCAGGCCATAGGCTGGTATTCTCAGAGGGAGTCTAACTTTTAACTTTAGACCCAGGTTTAAACCAGGGTTAGTCCTACATGAGTGGACCTTTTTCCTTTCAACATACTAAGAAGGTGTGCTGTAACGGGTGAGAAAATGAGCAAAAATGTTCTCACCCGTTATTTTAAACTTTCATAGTATGTTGAAAGGAAAAAGTTCATTCATGTAGGACTAGTAGATGCCAGTTTTCAGGAAAAGCCCTGAATTCAGGGTTTTTGTTTGTCCAAATTTACTCTATCTATTTTATTTATTTTCAGCCCGTTTTCAGACTTTTACAGTCATTTCTGAAAAATGTAAATGGTGCACCTGCAGGCTGAGCTCAGTCTTTGGGGTTTGGGCCAGACTCCATCATATAATGTTGCTGTGGGATAGATCAGAGTGCCGTCACCTTGGAGAGGCCTTCACCCTGAGCTACCCTGCAGTGGGTCGATGATGGCTTCGGATGATGAAGATGATGATCTTAAAACTGATCTTGACCAGCCATTATTAATTGCTAACACTTGCATATTGACCATGAGAGTCCATGGAAAAAACACTATATTTTCCAGATTTTATGAGCTTCCATGATCTGCCCTCCCTAATCGCATTCATCTATGCAGCGGCCGGCCAACAGCAATTGACCAGTCAGGCAGCCATATTTGTTAATTTGATTTAGAAGGTGATTTCAGTGGTCGCGCAGTGCCAATGATGTTGGAAAAAGTACATGAATTCAGAAAATATTCTCGAATATTTCAATACAAATGGATTAAAAGTTAACAATGAAACATAACTACCCCTTTATAAATGTACGCGATATTGATCCCCTAACACACTATTATGTTGTTAGAGGTGTTGAAAAAGTTCTGTCTTCAAAATTTTTCAACAACTGCATTAAATTTAATAAAATGAAAAGAATACCTCAGCAAATCAGGAACGTGTTTCATTCTCATCAAAAAATTACGGGACAATTCCCTGGATGTTGCACATGCCATGCATGTGAATTCATGGAACTTTAAACATTGCGAAACAAACACACTGAAGCTTTATAATTTAGTAGTGTTGTGAATGGTTTGTCTGATGACTCTGGTTGGTTCTAAGTTAAATGTTAGATTAAGTAAATTCCATGGGAAACATGTAGGTCTAAGGTCTTCATGTGCAGATTTACAGGTGGTTGAAAGGAGTTTTGCCATTTTTTTTAGGCTTTGTATAAATGGTTGGGTTCGGTTCATGAGATCGGTAGGGAGGAAAATTTTTGCCGATTCCGATCAGATCGCTAGCATTAAAATAGGCCCGGTTCAGAACCTTACGATGTGATCGGTTCTACACTATCTGCATCTACTGAGATTTCATGGTGAGCTTCACATAATTGGCACCCGGAGGAACAATATTTTGGTTGGTGTTTTACAATTGCTTCAAATATAAAAAAGAACTTACGCTTTGGTTTCATCCATGTGGCCTGGCCTTGGGAAGTGAAAAGAGGGGGGGGCTTTACTCGGGGAAGGGGGGGTATATCAATGGGGGGGATTATCGGGGCGGCGTGTACCATGTCAGGCAAGCTCAACCGTACAGCTAATCCACTTTCAATTTAATATGTGTCAAAATAGCTCATTATTTGATAACAAGACGCAGGTTATAATTGTAAGACTGTGTGTGTAACAAAGTCACAAATATTCAAGTATGAAAAAACTAGTCCCAAACTGTTCAGGTGGGGGATAACCACCACACGCCTCACAAAAGCTGCATTATGCTTTATGAGAGGCTTGTGGATATTTGAATAGCCTTCTTACGTTAAAAACACTTACACTGACAGGAGACGTGATTTGAATGTCGTCCTAGATAGCCTAACTCACCACACTCACTTAGAGTGGAAGGCTTTCTTCAGCCAGACTAGCTTGTGCAACACTCCACCCTTTCACAGTGATCATATTTCCAAAGCTGAATTATTTTTCTGCTGACCCCAGGGGCTCGGGACTCTAACATTGCCAAAATTTGCCACACAAAATCCTGCGTGATTTTCCTTTTGGGCCCGGGGGGCGCCGGGCGGGGGGGGGGGGGAAAGGGGGGGGGGCGAGCGGGGACGGACGGGGGGGACAACCGGGGGAATTGGGGGCGGGGCGAAGCGAAAATTCATGGGGGACTCAGGTACTAACCACATGCCAAGCTGTGATTTTGTTTTTTTGTTAAAAATAAAGCAAAAATGGAGTGTGTGCTTTGTGGTAAAGGTACACATAGTATATTCCGGTACCTAATTGAAGTTTGTAATCTACTACTACCTCAGTTAGCAGTATAAGATGTTTTCATCTATTTTGTTCATCTTGCACTAATTGATTACAGGTTCCAGCCAGAGTGTTATCCATATGTGAATTAGCCAAGGTATGATATGACGCAACAGCATGGTATAGGCATTTTATGTAGATGTTTCATATGAGTCCATGGAGCAGGTATTGCTCATTCATCCATCAAGCCGCTACTGCACACACGTAACACAGCGCTTGACGGAATGAATTGTAATATGGCATTGCATCCATGGGACCTTCTATATGAAACGTCTACCCATTTTGTGTCGCTGAACGAAGGTCGAGGGAGGAAAATTACTAGTCCAAATTTCTGTGTGTCCACACGTGATATGCTGTTCGCACCGAGTTTGACCGCTTCGCCCTCTGTCGCGCTGCCAGTCCCGTGGGTTGAGCCGGTGAGCATCGTACTGTTACACACCGTGCGTTTGAAACCAGGCCACCAACTTGCTAGGTCAGAGGCTCAACGTTTCCGTCGCGTACGCGTGCCATCTCCCGTTTCCAACTTCGGCTCCGTAGGATCTGATTAGAGTGAGGTGCCGCAATATTATGTGTAGTTTGGCTGCATTATTTGCATATTATGAAAATTTTAATTAGATTATTTGAATATTTTTAACGACAATCTTCGAGTAACCTTTTTTGATGAAACGCTCTGCTGGCTAAACGCATATCCCGATTACTTCATATTTGTAGGGTGAAGAGGGATACAGGTGCCAGAAGATTATGTGTAGCTTTTGGATGCATGTTACATATTCTGACTTAATAGCTTATATTGGCCGGTCAAAATTTGATAACCCTTTCCCGTAAGTATTGTGTGCAAGTAATCTGGAGTTCCGTTTAAGGGCGATAATGCTTTTTTTGTAAACTTGGTGGAAGGAAGTGGGATAGATCAAGAGTTCTCGAACTGATTAGATGGTGGGCACATATTTAATGTTGGGCATATATAAGTTACATATGAATGCGATAATTAATATGCAAAAATCAGCGGTAATACGCTATATTTTTGAAAACGGTACATCGGATATGCAAAATTCCTTCAAGCACGAAAACCCATTATGGTGCGCATCTTTTTGCTAGTTGAAGTTGCATGATACACTTGCGGCTTACTTAGGTATGCAAATGAGACCTAAATAAATATGCGTAATTGCTGAATTAGGATATCGCGGAATTCCTTGTACATGCCCAAAAAAACACTATACCATACATCTTGTGTGGAATCATCTGGAGGGGGAAGGGGAAGAGTGGGGTGTTGGGGAGGGGGCCCCAAGGATGGGTGTTGGGGAGGGGAGAAAGGGGCGGTGTGGGTCAGGTGGAAGGGGTGGGGTGTGGGGACAGGGGGACAGGGTGGGGGTTGTCGGGGAGGGGCGAAGGGTGGGGGTTGGAGGTGGTGGGGAGAGGGTAGGGAGTGAGGGTGGGGTTGTTGGAGAGGAATTCGGATTTCGGCACAGGGGTGTGGAGGGTGGGGGAGGACGGAGCGGTCGAGTTGGGGGGGAAGGGGAAAGGGGGCCGGGGTTGTAGGGGCGAGGTGGGGGGAATAGGGGAGGGTCGCGGTGAGCGTGGTGGGGGGGGGTGCGTCGGGAATCGGTGCTCGGTGGTGTAACATCTGGGTGGGGGTCGTTGGTGGTTTGTGCGTGGGGGGTACGGGCTTTCACGTGGGAAAGGGGGAGGGTGCGTCGGCCGAGTGGGCAGTGGTGACCTCATGGGACCAGGGTGACCTCATGTGCCCTTGTGTGACCTCATGTGACCATTGTGCTGACCGTTGTGACTTCGTGTGACCTCCTTGGGACTTCTTGGACCTTTGTGACCCCATGTACCTTTGGTGGGCTGACCTCATGTGACCATGGCCTTCATGTGACCTTGGTGCCCTCACGGGACCTTGGTGACCTATGTGGACCTTGTGTGACCTTTGTGACTGGGGACCTTGGTGACTTGCCTTGTGTCTTCATGGACTTTGTGCCCCATGATCCCTTTGTGCCCCCATTGACCTTGGTGACCTAATGTACCCCTTGATGAACCTCATGTGAACCTTGGGGACCTCATGTGAACTGGTTGACCTCATGTGTGCCCGTTGTGAATGTGTGACTTGGGGGGACTGTGTGACCTGGGACTTGTGACCCTTAGTGACGTCATGTGACATTGTGACCCATGTGACCTTTGTGACCTATTGACCTGATGACCTCATGTGCATGGTACTCATGTAACCTTTGGGGACCATGTTTGACATTTGTAAATTTCCCTCCAGTGTATTTGTGCTCTTTCTAATCTTCATTTGCCAAAACTTCTTCATAAAGCAAGTGATCGCGCAAACAGGCGACACTTGTGGTTCGAGAAAACGCCTTCCCGTGTATGATAGTAGCACCTTCATTTGTTTATAGTTGTTAACGATATCCCTGAATAAAGGTTATTCCAAAATTGGAAATGATTGTTGATTCATCGGCAATTTATTTAAATGAGTGTAAATATTATGTCATGGTGCCCCAACAGGCCAGCGTTAATTTCTGTCTTTCTTATGGACAAAAATATTAAAATTTGTCATCTCTTCATAAATATGCACAAATACTATATGGTCACAGGTTTACATCAGTGATAAGAAATTTTAAAAACGTTTTATGTAAGTTGGGGATGGGTGAGTGCAGGGCTTATAATTTTGAAATTCCCCTTACATGGGGAGTTTCTGTAACCTAGCCCATCTGACACACTCTAACACACAAATATAAAATTATGAATTTGGAAACCTTAATGGAATGACCCTGTGCTTTATTCCATGATTTGCATGGAGCTGTGAAAATGAGTGCATTATGCACTTTGGTTGTTTTTAAAAAAATTTTTATGGAAAACAAATGGGAGAGAGGGGGAAAGGCTGAGAGTTGGGGAACTTCCCAATCCCTGTGCACCAACAACTGGTCATTTGTAGACTACCTGGCCCTGACCAGTGTCGGTAGCCGGACCATGCGGATTGATCAGATGCAGATTGATTCCTTGTGATGAAACACTGAAATGTGATTGAATTCCTGAAAGGTTAAAAAGCCTTTATTATGATGACAATGGATTTCATTTTTTTTTTTACTCTTTGCAGACTGCCTACATTGATGGGCACACTGAAGAAGTAATGAAGCTGGTGAGACGACTCAAATTTGATGTCAACTTTCCAATTCCTACAACTGGAATGTCACTGCTTCTGGTATGTTCCAGAGAGAATTTTGAACCAAGCCCATAATGCATTGCAATGTGCCTATACTGTACTGTACTAAACACATGTTAGTACTTAGGGATTAAAAGTGTACAAGAAGTTTAAAGTGACAGGAGGAGATTTTTTTGAGGATACAAATTTCTCTCAAATTGCACTTGATCGGTTGTAGACCACCTACCTTGAACGTTTCGAAGGTTTATTGGGCAAACAAGCACAAAAGAAAACCGCAAACCATGTTTTGAACTTGCCCGCTGACCTAATCGTCCCTATAGGAAACAATGCTTTGAATTTCTGTTGTGCGCGACAGAAATTACTAAATCATCATCTGATTATAGGAAGACGGCGTATTCAGCTTATTCATTTCAGGTGTGATGTAATACATTGGTAAGCATTTCAAATATGCAAAAAACCTGGGTTCGAAAAAAATTGAGGGCGCTTCTCTCTGGAAATGTTCTCATGTCTCTTTAAAGACCACAAAATATTTACCTGATCATGATAAAATAACAACTCTTAAGTGCTAGTGCTTTTGGGTTGAAATGAGTGTAAGTCAGGGTTTTTATGTGTTAATAGGATTTTGTGGGATCACACGGACCTTATTGAGGTGATGGTGAAATCACAAAGTGGGGCACTGTGATGGACTCAAAACATCCTCTTGGTATGTTCTTGCTGAATCATATTATTGCATTGGCTATTGTATGCCAAATATTATGTCCACAATTTTAGGTATGGGATAAGTTTATAAATAGTATGAAGAGACTTGCAAAAAAAGGGGGAACTTTGGATGATGCATGAAAACAGGCAGATGATATCTGCCAAGTCTGCCAAGCCTTATCAAAGCAGCAAGATCCCAAAATAGGTTCAACAATGTAAACTGTAAGCTGATTTTAGCAAATTGATGAGGATCAGCATTGATAGTTTCATTGTATTATTCAGTACATATTACTGTTTTTCATAAAACGTTGACAGCTTGGTCCATTGTTTAGATGCTTACCTTTGGTGCAAAGGTTCTTGGATTTAATCTGGTACACAATTTTGGATTTAATTTTTAGGTCGTCCGATGCAATTTGAAAGACCTTATGTCAGCATGATTTGTGTGTCTGTCTGTCTGTCTGCCTGCCTGTCTCTCTGTCTGTGTTTGTGTGTGTCAAACATACACCTTTTGGTTGCCACTTTTTCAACTTATTGTAGCTTTTTAGTGCACCGATGGATCAAGTTCATACTTGGTATGCTTATACATTGAGACAAGGGGTCTTATGTGGGGTCACAGATGAGGTCAAAGGTCATTCAGGAGTCACTTAGGGTCATTATATTGCTCTTGTATGCACTTTTGGATGACACTTTGTAAACTTATTGTAGCTTTCTAGTGCAGTGATGGATCGAGTTAATACACCATGAAAGCATCTTGTCCTTTGGAGTGGACATTAAGCTATCAGTCCCATATACAGAGAGTTAGGCATATGACTCACACCATTTACGTGTCGTCTTGGCACACAGCGCCGGCCATTGTTGAATCTTGGCAAACCTTGGCAAATCTTCACTGCGCTAGGGAGTTATCAACTACATCATAATCGGCTGAGCGTGGGAAACTCTACGTACACACAGTGTCTGATAGCGTTGATTCGGATTTTTTTTGTACATTGCGGTACACTGGAGATTGCGCAAAAACTGGCCACTATCGAACGATTCTTACGCACCAAAATATTCCTAACTAAATTGTCTAGTTAGCTGACTAGTTTATAATATAGGTTTATTTTTGGAAAAAGACGAAACAACGTGAAAAATACGATCCATACAAGCAATTTTCTTACCTTATCAGCTGGCTCAATTCTCGATTGCTGCTGTCAAGTCATGCCACACGCCAGGCTTACAAAAACTAGTGAGCTAAGGGGTCTTTTTTGTCAGGAACCCGTTTCTAACATCAGATCGACCACCTGATTCATTGATTTTGCGATATCCAAGGTACCGCGAAATCGTTTTTTTCATTCCTTGTTCAAGCTAATCGCAGAGCCTTTAACACAGCATTTGGCTGCTAGGGAGTCTCATGACGTAGCGCATGTCTAAGAATAGCCGGCCAATTAGCGATGCGGATACGGAATAGGTGGCGCCGTGTCCCAGCACTAGAGATGCTATGGGAGCGTAAATGGTGTGTCCCATGTACAGAGAGTTAGGCCTATGACTGCCTTATTTATGTTGTCATTGCATAAAGGTTGTAGATTTACTAGTGCTATGTAAATTCGCTAACAAAGATTTTTATTAAAATGTAATCATTCTTGTTGTTTTTAGTGTGCTTGTATCAGTGGAGAGAGGAGACTGGTTCATTTTTTGTTGAAAAGAGGTAGGTCTGTCATATGATTTTGTACTCAATGTCAAGAGACTTTATTATTGGTTTTTTGCATGCATTTATAATTTTGCCTTTCTCTGCAAATCAAAATATGCTAGGAATTATTTTGTTTGTTTCAAGGCAGGACACAGTTTTTATCTCTACTTTTGAGCTAGCAAATATTCAAGACAAAGCCATTATGCTAATGTAAACTGTAAATCGGTATCAGTTAAAATGTAAATCATAGTTAAGGTAGAAGTGGAGGGATTAGACCCCCAAAAATTATACTTTTTTCACATTTGTTTTTTGCATTATTCCCCGGAGCACGTTTTTTTCTTTACAATACTTTTATCCCAATTCAAATCGGACCTTCGTCGATAGTTATCGCATTTTAGTCCTGTTTTGATGTAATTGCTTGCCTCAAAAACAATAGAAAACAAAGGAAATGTAGTGTCGCAAATTTCTTTTGTTTCTTATTTGTTTTTCACCCAGCTATTTTTAACATTTTTACTTTTAACATACTGTAACTTCAAAATGGAATATAGTTAAAGTCTGCAAGTAGTATCAACATTTTCTAAAATTCATGTACTTTCTAAATCTGTTTTCAAAATTGCTTTTAAACCTAAAATAATTTGCATAATATGCAAATTAAGTGTTTCTAGATTTAAAAGCGTTTTTCTTGTATTACATTTTTTCATGAGTTTGCGATCATTAAAAAAACTACACCCCCTATAGAGCTGAAACTTTGCACAAATGATCTTTAGACCAAGAGCTGTGATTTGGTCTAACTTTCAATACACTAGGGTTTGAAATTTTTCAGGTTTGGTCAGATGTTCCAAAATTCATGTGTGTCAAATCATATTTTGGTATACCCTACCCCTCTATATGTGGGATGTTCTTCAAAGTTAGACCAATGCATATATCTTTTCAAAAGCTTTAATTTAACACCTCTATCAACTTTCTGTGACGTTTTATTGCAGAGCTACATTTTTTCAAAACCTGTCCTAATTTGTGCTAATTAAATATGCAATTAGCTAATTAATATGCAAGAAATTTGAAATTGCAGGTTTTTTTTAATACTTTGTGATAAATCTACTATATTATACCGGTGGGGTCTTCCTGTCTATCTGTCTTTGTGTCTGACCGCGTCTATTTTTCTCGAGACTAGGTTCGGCAAAAACACATCAAAAACGAAACGTCTCCGAGAAGTCGCACGATCCTGAAACTTGGTGTGTGGTTGCCCTGACCGACGAAGACCGAGTTTTGTCTTGGTAGTGGATCAAAGGTCATCGGGGGGTCATTCGAGGTCAAAGGAGGTCAAATGGGGTAAACGATGGTGTATGGACATGAAACTTGGTGGGGTTGATTGTTGAAGCCGGGTCATTCAAGCCAGGTGATCATGAAACCCAGGTAATCGCGAAACACGGGGACCACCTAGTACTTATTGGAATCACACCATTAAATAACTCCCCATAGACTTGTGTACAAAATGACCATACCTCTTCAACAAAAATGAAAAAGTCATATGATGAAGGCTGATTTTTTTAGCTACAGAGCATCGAAAGATTTGCATGTTTTCAAAACGTTCACGCCTAGTTGAGTGTTACTAGAAACTAAAATTGTACAGTTTCCCCAAACCCTCAGAAATTATACAAAAAAGGCACAGACAAAATCTTTACCACCCAAATGGTTTGTTACTAGTCCACACATTATGATTAATTTCAAATTTCATTTAAAGACACAACTCATCAACATTTTGTGACTCTTCATTTAGGCAAGGGCCATATTCCGGACGCCAACACTGTCTCGGCACTGACGTCGTCTGCTACACCTAGTTTATTTAGTGGTGTGATTCCTATTATTTCCCCAAAGACTTAAGTTTCTATCATGTTTGTTAAGAAAAAATGTCAATCCCTCCTCTTCTACCTAAAATGCTTAAAAAATGTCTTGTTTGTTTCAAGCCAGAACACAGCTTTTATTTCTGCTTTTGAGCTAGCAAATATTTACAAAGCTATTATGTTACTTTCTGTTATTAAAATGCTATATGAAAAATGCATGCTTAGCTGATTAGTTTTGTTGCTATTATTTTTGTTGTTTTGTTTTACTCAGATTTTTTTTTGCTTGCTTTAATAGTATTCAGTTACAAATTTATGAAATTCATAGTTATGCTGATGCAAAAATGGAGATTTACTTATTATAGCTTTATTTTACAATGGGCATAATAATAGTTTCATTCATTTTCCTTTAAGGGATATGATAAGGTAGTTTTGATTGCATCTTTTATCACCTATTTTGAGAAAACTAAGAGTAGCACTGATAGAGAAACACATTACTATACAGGAGACAAGACTTTAATGCTCCTAATCACATGTTGAAAAGTTAGGCAAAGTTGTTTACGGTCCACTGGGTGGTGAGTCAAGACCTGGGCCCCACCCCGCTTATGGATTTTGCTGGATATGCACTGTTATTAATAGTGTTATGCAGTGAGAAGGTAACCACCATTTAGATCAAATAATATTGACAAAATTACAAAAAAGGGACAAAACAGACTGTAGGGCCCAAAGAGTAGAGGTTCTAATAGGCATCTACATACCATTTCTACCACTTAAATTCACTCCGACATGTTCTGTGGATTCTCTCCTGAAAACAGTAATTTTGAATTTATTTTTTATAAAGGGGCATTTTGTGATCCACAATCTCGTCCCCTTGATTTACCTCGAGATTTTAAAAATTATCTTAACCGTTAGCCTTAGTAATCCATGTGTACCAAATTTTACGCGTAAATTTGGTTGTATATGTAAGAAATTTGCAACTTTTTCTGTCCATAAACGGACAGAAATTACAGCACAGTGGCCTGTGGGACTGTGGGAAACAAGCAATTGCTCATAACACAAAACTGCAAGCTCGAGATCAACTCAAATTTTGTGAATAAGCTTTTCTCAAGGATATCTAGTGAACCATGAATAAAACAGAAGGTGCTGGAATCACAAAATGCACCTTTAAGCATTTTTTTATTCATTTGATAATGTAAAAAATCATAATTTTTGTCATGACATTCTTTAACAATTTCTGATTTGTACATACCACACAGGAGGTGACATAAGTACTGTTAACAGTGATGGAGACAGCTGTCTGTACCTAGCCACTTTTGACTGCGGGAAATGAGGCCATATTGCCCTTGTTGGCCCTTGTGGAGATTCTCATTAAACAAGGTACATTTAGATTACGCCAATGAGCAATCGCTCTGATGTTGTAATTCTACAGGCATGGACAAAACACAACACCCGTAAATCCTTTGAGGGGGCTGAGCAAATGGCTCGATGCCTTTATAGAAACCCCCACACTCAGTTTCTCCCCAACGCTAAACTATTCATCTGGGATTCTATCTACTAAACCCAGATTCTATGATTGACAAAGCAAACTTTTTTTGGGTTGCAAAACAATATGAAAGTTTCACATACAACTGCAACCTTAAAAAAAAAAAGTTTCCCCCCCCCACTCGTGTCAATTTTTGACCAACACAAATCTGTTCTAACTGAAATGGATGTTTGTCGTTGAGGACTATACTGGGACAACGTACACCTGAAACCAGGACTAAGTCGTTTGGTGATAAATCTAATTTAATCAAATCATAACCTCAAACAACGCTAATTTTTCAATCCTAATATAATATACGCACATGTCTAAAAATTGATAAATTAGGACCATTTAACTGTAATTAATCATGACCTTTTTCAGTTATTAGTCTAATCAGAAACCTGGTTCAAAATGATACAGCCCTTGATTATTTTAATACTTAAAAGATTATACATGAAACTGTAAATATAAATTGATTTCATATGGTGGTGTAGGTTATTTAGTCTCAAATAAGATAAATTATAAAAAAGAACACGAATTATGTTGGCAATTTCTTTACGAAGCTGTTTTATTGAATTAGGAAACCTAATTATAAAAACATAATTTGTTGGTGTATTTATAACTCATCACCAGAGTATTAATGAATTTAATAAGCATTTTGGACAATAAGTACAACATTGCTTGGTGAGAATAAAATAATACTTAATGGGTTGATTTTAATATAATATCCATAACTAAATGACAAACCTATTAATAATTTCATTGACATTATATACTCATATCCTGCTACCCATTTACTTAGACCAGCACGTATAACTGATAAAATTGCTACATTAATAGATATATATTCCACCAATATCTTAACAATAGTCGTATTGGACTCTTTACTATAAATATAACTGACCATCTTCCAACTTCACAGTAACCATAACCAATTGACTTAAATAACATCAAAACTATAAAAGTATGCTAGAGACTTCTCAATATATAAATCAAGAGCTCTAAAAAAAGCTATGGGCTGAACTTAATTGGATAATCTATCCAAATATGATGATATCAACAATTCTTAAATAACTTTTTGAAAGTTTAATAGCTTCCCTCGATAAGTTCACCCCACTTACCAAACAATCATCTCAGTCTAAAAAACAACCCAAATGCACCATGGATACTAAAGATTTAATTAAAATGATAATACAAATAGTAAATTTATAAACACTACTTAAATAACAGAACCCCACACATAAACTAAATTTATAAGACACTTATGCAAAGTATACTATTAAGGACTGCTAAAAAGCACTATTTGTAAATCAATCAATAAGAACAGAAAAATATTGAAATTACCTGGAAAATACTAACAATATACAATAAAAACCAACTAGATTTTTAATACGAATTTAACCTAAATGATCAAATGATTAACGATCCTACACAAATTCCTGAATATTTATTACTTTTTCATTAAATATGCCCAATCAGGTCAAGCCACTGCAAATACTAATACTATGCTTTTCACACAACTTATCTCTCTAATCCAACCGATAGTACAATGTCTTTTACTCCCCTCACAAGAGGAAGAAGTAATTAAAGTTATCATAATTAAATGCTACAAAAAAAGTCCGGTCATGACGGGCATTCCAGCTATTACTTATTAAAAACTTGCTTTTGAATTAAGCATTCCCTTACTATCATATACAAAACCTGTCACTACAACAGGCAAGTACCTGATCAACTTAAAATTGCCAGAGTCCTTCCTATTCATAAAAAGATTGCAAAGATAAATTTACTAAGTATAGGCCAATTTCTGTTCTACTACTACCTGGATTTTTCTAAAATTTAGAGCGTCTTGTTTTTAACAATGCATTTCATTTATTGACAACCCAACATACTTTTTGAAAACCATTTGATATCTCGCAACACTCTACAAGTTGCAATCACAAACTTGTGGCACAAAATAACTCAGCTTCCAATATAATCAAGACAACTGCTGGCTTATTTTTGGACCTTCCAAGGCATTTGACTATTGATGGGCCGATCCAGCCCCAGATCGTTACTGCCGATCTCCGATCATATAATTGTTGAATCGGACCGATCAGATCCCGATCAGATATATTTGTAAATTAGCAACGCGGCACCAAAATCGCAGTGAAATTCACCCTAACCTATCAACCATTTACCCTCTCACGAGTTGAAACCATATTCATAGTGACAGTTCTATGGAGATTTTACGTCAAACAGTGCTCGATCTTCACATTACCAGATACCCATATTACCCGCAGCCAGTGGTCTATTTGTTAAAGTAAATAATACCCATTTTTTCTGTTATGTTGAGTTAGCGTGCTAGTTTATCAAATCAATTATTTAAACCCCCCACTGTGCAGCTATTATTTTATCAAGCATGGCACGTGGCACTCGGGTGCTGAGAGGTCCTACTCAGCGCTGTTGTGTCTGCTCACTGATGTTGTTTTACAGCTAAGTCGTGGGGAATTTTGTGAGTTAAGTTTATGTAATTGAATGTTACATTGTGGATTGAAGCTCTGTTTTTTACTTTCATAATGTTGAAGAGTTAATTATTATCAATGAGCAAAAACATGAATTTTAATGAAGAAAATATTAAGCCAGCATTTAACTATACGATGAATTACGTATGAGGAAACGCACATGGAGTCTTCTTTTAAGCCATACAATGGCTGCAAGACTACTTGTACGCATCTCTTTCCCGTCTTAATGTATGGAATTTTCATGTATTTTTGGGAGGATCTTCACCCCATGAAAACCTCACGTTTCAGAAGTATTGCGTAAAATACCGCAAAACGTAATAGAAATTATCTACAGTGTACTACAAACAACAGGATTCCTTTTGCGGTAAATGAATTGGCGGCGCTTTATATTACATCATGGCGTGTCACATAGAAAAATATAATGGTAAGCTTTAAAAATCTTTTGTATTTTAGTAAACTTTGGCTTTTTATTGTCAGTTGGGGAGATCGTAAGGGAGATCGTAGCTGAGGACTTTTCCGCCGAGCCCATTCAAAGCCGATTCGACCAAATCGGGCAGATTTCCGATCTGGCCGATCAAGATCGGCATCACTACATTGATGACACTATAATCATGATGTCTCTTAGCTAAAATGCATCACTATGGGGCTTCAAGTATGTTGGATTGGTTCAAAAATTACCATCACAAACATAATGCAGTTTGTTGATTAACAGTCACAATCGTCAACTAAACATATTGCACTGGTATGCCACAATGCTCTATTTTAGGACCCTTGGGTTTTATTACTTCTGTTAATGATCTTTCGCAAATTCTGCTCTCGAATTGGTCTTTTATATTATTTGTCAGACGATACTAGTGCATTTACATCACCTCATGATATTAACCAAACTAAATACAATAATGAATAATGGTTATAAGTAAACTAAACACCTGGTTCAAGACAAATACTGTTCACTCAATCTTAAACACAAAAAATAACTATTCTTTTTGGCACTCACACTAAAACAAATTAAATAACGCTTTGAATATCTCCATCGATAAACACCAATAAATCAATTTAATGCTTTATTAAAAATTTTAGGAATCACTACGACCAATCTAACCTGGAAAAATCAAATGAATGAGTTAGGAAAGAATGTGCAAGGCAGTAATTTGAATTTTATATAGTCACAGCACTTTCTACCTGAAACTTCACTTCTTAGTCTCTATAACACCTGTTTTCTCTCTCACATATCACATAATATTGTCACTGCAGGGGCAAGTGCATGCCACACTGAATGGAAAATTGCACATCCTGCAAGTGTGCACTGAGAGCAGAGCAAAACATGATACAGAAGTGCATCTAATCCTTTGTTTGTTAAATATAACCAACAAAATTAATGGATTTGTGTAAATAACATAAATTGGAACATTCATTTACAAATACAGCAACAACCACTTTGCCCTCCACATTTGACAACATGTTGTAACAAATGCCTAAAATGACACGTCTTTACAGACATGGCAACAGATTTCAAAATCCCTAATATTAAACTTGGATTTAGTGGATTCTATATCTTAATTGGGGTTAACCATGGAATCACATTCCATCAAAGGTTAAAAACTCAAAAAAATTCATTTGTTTAAATTTAATTATAAAAGTCACTCATTTCTAAACTACAAATTAATAGAACAGAGTCTGGGACTTGACAGGCTTTCGGCTTACTTTCCAGTACTCTCCACTTCATTCATATTTCATGTATACAAATATTAATATTCATAATTGTATGTAATTGTTTATACCGATGTATGAATGTGGATAAAATAATCATGTTATGTTATAGGTCAATCACTGAATGACAGGAGGACAAAGGACTCTTAAACAAACTGTTGAAATATATGCAATTCATTGGTTCCTGTCCCAGGGTTCAATTCAACAATTTAGACTTGGAGACCTCACCACCTGACTTTAGACCTTACCCAATACCTACCTTCAAAACCTGAAAGATGATGAATGAAACCAAGGCCGACCATTATTTTAAGTAACGATTCAGTGTCCGGCGCCTCTTTTTTCTTCCATGAAAACGAATAATGCACATATTTTTTTTAAAAAAAACATTGTTTAAACTGTCCGCTGAGGACAGAAATGTGGTAATACTGTAAAAATGTCATTTTACAAAAATTGTTAGCTGGGAATCAAAACATTAATAACTGTAAAAAAAAAAAAGCCATTTTCACTGGGTGTTAAGTCCCCAGCTGCCAGTTACACAATGAAGTTTTTTTAGTCCGAACAAGTCCTAGTCTTTGGTTTTTTATGGTTCCCCAAATTCAACCTGCAAATATCAGTAAACCGTCTCAAATCTCACTGACTTATGTGTTATAACTTATACACAATTGTCCAGCACGGAGAGAGTTAATTTTACTGAGTACTCTATGGGGATTACAAAATCCCCCTTTTTTTTTTTTTTGATTTTGTTGACCAAATTTTATTTTTTTAATTGTTTTTCCTTTTTGGCTTTATTAATCTTGTCATTTTACATACATTTACCTTATACATTCACTGTAACTATACATTTTCATTTCCAATCAAATTCCCATCATAACAAAGCAAACAAACCCTCTTAACTCCTCAGACCCACTCCTAAGTCCAACGAGACCGAACTGTGACAAAACTCCCTTTGGATTTAAAATTTAAATCCGTGTAAAAGGCTTACTTAAAATAAGACCTTTTGATCTGAAAACAAACATTTAAATGAGTTAGAAACTGTTTATAGAAACACTTCCCAAAAGGTCCCGTCACTGATTTCAGTCACCCAGACTCAAAAATAAATCTAAGGAACTAAGAGAGAAGGCAGGAGAAAAGGCACATATTTAAACGGCAAATACAAATCCATCATTCAAATAAGGATTTCAAACAACCCCATATTCCATTTACAGAGTACTCTATGGGGATTACAAAATCATGTTTTTAGCTCTCACATCAAAACGGGTGGTTTCCCCAGTTGAAATATCGGGGTAAAATTTTACAGATGGGGTTTTGGGGTGAAGGCCATTCTATAAAGATGAAAAACGTATGTACTTAAATCAGGTCATCCCCCTTAAAAGAGACTCTCAAATAGCTGTATTGCAGGTTGAATGCTCTGTCTAATTCACATGACAGCTCACAACTCACTAGAAGGACATCTATTCTCGAAAAATTCATTCAAACAATAGCATCCTCTTGTTTCAAATTTTGGAGAGTAACTGGATTATAAAGATTTTTTCTGCCTGAAGGGTAGTATGTTATTGTTTTACCACCAATAATCTTCCATAGTGTTAAGTACCCTGTGCCTTTTACCATGTGTACTTACACTCCCAGTTTGCAGCTAAAGGAGTGCTCTGTGGTTTTGCTGTCTCACCACAGCAGCAATGTTTAAACAATGTTCAACATAGCACTAATACAGTGATATATTAAATGTTGTTTCTTTTACTGGTAGGATGTCAGGTTATGGGCGAACTACAGAGGCAATACCACCCCTTCATCTGGCAGCATCCAGAGGAAATAAAAGTGATTCAAACACTCATAAGTTACGGTTAAATTTAGCTTATGGCTTGAGGCAATCATGGTTTGTTAAAGGGATTAGCAGCGATTGCTAATCCAAAACATCGAAAAAAATCATACAAAATTCATATTTTATACTTTTGTTACCGGCATGATATGTGCGAACACAACCTGCAAGTGGCTGGCATGAAATCCGTTATTAAAGACAAGGCAAGTACTTTTTACTGATTCTGTAATTTCTACATGCGTATAAATTCCGACTTCAGATCAAAAAGGGCCTTTCCCACGTTTTTCAGCGGCCCATCATTGCTGCACCATGATCAATACAGTTCTGACTCAAAACAAAAACATGATTGATCTTTGGTTATTTCGTATTGGTGTAAACCGAATCAGCTGTTTTAGTGCGATTTTGAGATGCCGTCGCTGTATGTCTATTTGCGGGAGATGAGACAAAGATCCGCAAATACTTCCATTTTTTCACTATTTGGTGGTTTCAACATTAAAGCAGTTATATGGAATTGACCACTTATCCATGATTTATAAGTTAAAAAAGATTTCCAAATTTTTTAGAGTCTTCGCATTATCGTGCTAATACATTGAATCTTAAAAATTGGGTATGCTTGACCCTTGGACCCATGTTTTGTGAATTAAGTGAATGTGGTACTCACTTCCAAGGCACTACAGTGAGTTGCTAATCAGAAAAAATGAAAAAAATCATCCAAAAGCAGATTTTTGTTCTGTATCAAGTATAGGTAAACTAACATAATCCTGTAAGTGATAAGACGAAAGCAATCCGATAAGCGACAAAATCATACATTGTAGTACTAATGTCAATATGGACACTATTGCAACATGTAATTGAATGGAAATTTCATTTTGTACATTGCTGTTTTTCTTCTTTTTATGTTTTCAGTTGCAAAAAAATAACTTATGAGGAATTCTGCAGACTTGTCCTCAGTTATACGCTTTATAGTGTTAATTCAATGATAGTGATTTATCACACAACAGAAAAGGAAGTCATATATGAGCAAAGAACTTAACACTTGGGATTTGAACTTCAAACAAAGATTTAGGGGTGGGGTGAGGGGAAGAGCATCTGATACCAATGTTAAGTCAAGTTTCCCCACCGGACCCAAGCTTGGAATTGCCTGTTTTACACTTATAACATCCAACCGTCAAGCTTCAAATGTTGCATCTGACCTTACCTTAAGTTATTAGGTTGTCCCTGTCTGACTTGTGCCAATACGGAACTGCATCTGCACCAAATTTGTACCAAATCAGACTATTTTTAAGATAAAACCTGTTGATCATGCACAAGTTACTTTAACCATTTCATTTTAATAAACAAATTTTATTATTTTTATGTTTTGTATTGTTATAACAATTAACACCATGTAGTATTTCCAATTTTATTCAAATATATTAAAGGAGCATCTTGTGATCCACAGCCTCCATCCCCCGATTTACCTCAAAGAAATTGAGATTTTAAGATCATTGAACTTTGGCCAGTATAGTATGTGTGCTAATCTTAAGTGCAAATTCGTCTGCTTAGAAGATCGTAATTTTGTATTTTCAGTCCGTAAACGGACAGAATTACAAAACAGTGGCCTATGAAGGCAGCCCGATACACTAGTTCCCTATGACCTCAAGTACACATCAGAGCAACTGAAATTTTGGAAATAACATTTTTTGAGATATCTATTTTTTTTTTGTGAATCATAAACAAAAATAAATGTGTAGGATCACGAAATATACCTTTAAGCAGTGGCCCGGCACCAGACTTCTTTTTCTGGGGGAGGCAAACAGGGGAAAAACAATTTGCAGATTTTCAACCATTTTAGCACAAAATTGCTGATTTTTGCCCAACTGTGGTGTGGTAATCTTTGCCCAAAAATTGATGATTTTGGCAGAAATCCATCATTTTTTTTGGCCGGGCAAACGGGAGGGGGGGGGGGAAATGGGGTGTTGAGAAAAAAGCGGGGTAGAGAAAAAATGAGGGGTAATTGTCCAATGGCCCCCAGAACTGCCACTGGCCTTAAAGGTCCATGGTACGAATGCTAATAGCCTCATCCCCAGGGACCCTAAAATTGAACTGAAGTGGTCAAAAATTTTGGTATCAAAGAAAAGCTACTATCTTGGTGTGGTCGCTAATAGCCTCATCCCCCGGGATACCAAATTTTACCGGAAGTGGTCAAAAATTTTGGTATCAGAAGAAAACTACTATTTGTATTACCCTGTGAAATTCCTCGGGGCTAAAGGTGTTTGGTTCGGATGTTATGAATGAAATATGACCCATTTTGGTCAACCAATATAAAGATTCCCCAGACTATATGGGGATTAAAAAAATCAGTTTCTAGGTAGTGCTTCTAAATGGGGTCAATATCAGCGTGAAACTACAGACTCTATGGGGATTACAAAAATATGTTATAGGATCGTGCTCTAAACAGGGTTCAAATATCGCGTGTGAAACTTACAAATGGGGGTTTGGGCCGAAGGCCCATTCATCAAGATGAAAAAATGTATAGACTCAAATCGGGTCATCCCCCTTTAAGCAAGATCAAACAACAAAATGTGTGTCCCAATAAAGTGTACAAAATTACACGTTTTTTACCAATGGCCCCAATTTGTAAACTGAGGTCATTTGTTCATACAAATACACAATTAAAAATGAAAAAAATTTGAAGGCTACTTGACCAAAGAGGGTGAGGTGGTCGAGAAGTCTAAGGCAATGAACTGCCGGCAGAGTATAAGTAGTGGTGGGGGGGGTAGAGAAAATGAGGGTAATCCACCCCCATGCCCCCAGCACTGCCCCTGCCTTTACGTAAGATCCAACAAATGTTTGTCCAGTAAGTGGACAAAATGACGTTTTCCCCACATGGCAATTGCAATGTAGGTCATTTGTTCATACAATGCACAATTAAACTAAAAAAATATTGTGAGGTACTTGCAATAGGGCAAGGCGCCGAATCGTCGGCAGAGTAAAAGATCGATTGAGACCCTGGTTTGAGCCCTGCGAGCGTCGGGTTTTCTTGGTCATAACTCAAAAGTTACTGTAAGGTTGGAAATTGTATAACTGTGCGGCAGCGTGATATGAATTTCTCCTCACTGCCACTCATGGCATAGAATGTGCAGGTGTATGCAATTGGGTGCCGGTGACTCATGTGTTCAGACGAGTCAGGTAAAAGCCGTAGGTCTTGTGTAACAGAGGAGCCATTATGAGCACGTAAAAAGTTACCTGCACAAATTGCTCTAATTACCAGGGTCCCTTCCAACCCCACCCACTAGGCCAGCATGAAAGGGTAGGCCGTACCAAATGGAAACATGTGGAGGGTTCTTCAAACAGTGGACTGACAGAGCTGATTAAACTATTATTATAACTTGCAAGGAAGACATGAAAGCGGTAATGAGAAAGGTCACACGTGTGAGAAAAGAATTGTGATTTAGTTTTCAAGTTGGTGTTAGCCGACTCTGTGGTCAGTTAGCTCCAGGATTTAGACCAAAAGTAATAGGGAGCATTGAAGTCCTCCTCATGTGGGAATGTGTTTTGGTGTTCTATTACTTTTTTAAAAACAGATTGCACTTAAAGCCACCCGCCTTTTGCAAATCCTTTAAATTAAGAAGTTTCCCCTTTTTGTCCAATTTGTAGTGCAGATCCACAACGTGCTAACAATTTTGGAATCCATCCTTTCGATTGTGCTACCAATGCAGGTATGATGATACCATGATAATATTTTGAACATATTTTCATCATGCAGTTATCTCCACGGCAAAACACACCACAACCGTTACCACACTAAATGATATTGTGTCCTAACCGCTTGACCTGTTAACCATATGCTAATGTTTAGCCTGTGACACTGCCTCGCAAATGAACGGCCGGTACCGCCACACCTGGTAAAAACACGCTGCACTAAATGCAGCTAACTTGGGTTGGCGGTGTATTGTGGCCATCAGGAAGTAATTTACATATAACATCAATCGCGTACCTTCCCAAGGTCAATAGATTCTTTGTTTGGCATACAAAATAAGGGAAGCATGGGCTTGATTGACAGAAAGTTCCAAGTACATAGGTCAAAGTGTTTTTCTATTACGGCCTCATGAATATAGCGGTCCTCGGCCGTACTCATGCAAAAATTTTAGAGTAATTTACCATTCGCTGTGCAGGGTATTTTAAGAAGGATAGTTCTGATATGATCCTGGGACATGGTTAATAAATGAAAGCACACCGCACCATCCTCCGAATGACATTTTATTTTAAAATTTGCAACATTTTTAATTTTTTGAGGGAAAAAACATTTCCTTATGCGTGTGAAAGTTACGCTGAATTGAGAATAAACTTTGGCAGCAGCGATGCTAACTAGTAAAGCCCCTATACTTTAAATACACACTAGCACAAGAGGTCACGCGTCAACTTGTGAACGCACTGTGAAAAAGGTATGTAAAACGGAAAATAACTGCACGAGTGATTGGTAGGTCAAAATACAGACTCCAAAACTTTTTGGCAATTCGTCAGCCGAAGGTGTTACTTGTAATCCGGATGTTACTATGTCACTGGATCACGCTTTGAGTCATCACCACGATCAAAATGATCGCCACACAAAGTCTGATATGTACTAGCTTTCCAAAGGTGTGTGAATCCAGTAAACCAGGGAGTTACGCAATCACTTCGATGGCAAATAAGTGAGAATAAAGTACATTAGATGATAGCCATGATACACAGCTTTGGTCCTAAACCTGGGCTCTGTATGTGATTATAATTGTGCAGAGATCCAAATTGTTTTCCAATTTTTTCCTTAAAAAAAATCACAAATTTTGTATTTTCTATGACCAGATTGCAATCAGCATGAAAAATATATCAAATGAGTCCAAACAAGCCTAGTCTTAGATCAGTAGTTTTGAGATGGCTTCCAAAGTGACTGCAGATCATTGAGAAGGCCATCTCAAAAAACTACGTTTAACTGTACAGGAATCTATCCAAGGTTGAAGAGTTATAGTTGGGGGATTTATTCTTGCCCACGACAGTTCGCACGCACACCCTGTGCAAGCACCCGTCAGCATACGCAGTGGTTTTGTGCATGCTTTACCAATTACGCACCGCATTGCTATGGTGTTATCCCTGCCAGTTAATGCATGTGACATGGCGTATGTTCGATTCTGCCGAGAATTAAATCCACCCAGCACATATAGTGTCATTTCTGTCAAGTTCAAATGACCTGAAATGACGCATGGCAACTTCCAAGTAGTGACGTTATGGTTTAGTGATGCATAGGTAAGTGAAATTGTGATCCGCTGTAGTCCAGGGCCCGTATGACAGGGGGTGCAGTTGAACCCCCACCCCCCCCCCCCCCCAAATTCCACAAAAAGGGCAAAAGTCCACTTTTGCTGAAAAAATCTTGATAAAAAATATCAAAAATTTCGAGAATATTGGCAGGGGGCAGTCACTTTTTGGTGCTGAGATCTTAAAAAAATCCAAAAAAGGACCTTTTAGGGGGGGTAGGGCCATTTTTAAAAAAAGCTCCCTTTTTCGAAGTCCTGCACCCAAAATCAATCCTGCGTACGGCCTTTGCCGGGTACGTGTGTTCGGGGACAACAATTTGGCTGAAAAGCAGTAGTCAATACTTGATGTAATATGCATTGCACAATGTGACTTGTTCATGAGGTCACACAGGAGGGCGGCCAGGGTGTTGAAGAACCAGAATAATATGATCTTAAGTTCCATTGAAGAAGGTCATTACTTTGCTGAAGACGTGGGCAGCAACAGATGAAAGAGGACGGTTCCACTGGATTCAAAGTTATGCATCTATACTCTGGGCCCATAATTTCTTGGACAAAACAAATGCTCACATTGATTCCGTTGCATGTAACTGCGTCTATGTGCAACATGATGGTGCGATGTTTTGGCGGGGAAGCGGGCGACGTTCTACAAAAACTGTCCAAGAAAATATGAGCACGTATAAGTTAATGGACTAACAGGGATGAACCCGTGTAGATGTTAAGCAGTAACAGCACATTCCTTTTGACGAGTGCCCCAATTTTCCCAAAAATTTGAAATTTTTTTGGCTAGTAAACTATACTGTGAATGGTAAAGCTGAAATTTATTCTCTAGTGTCGCGTAGAAGGAATTTTGTAATTAGAATAATTAATATCGGATCCCGATGATAATCCAGGCGCTGACAAACGTATTCAATATGAAATGGCGGGGAAAAAATGCCATGTACATGTCAATGCTCATCCATTAGCAGTTTTGTTGGTTCACACAAGTCAAATTCAAATCATTTTCCACGAGGTATGTGTATTTCATAATGGACTACAACAAAAATTCATGTTTCTAGTGCTGCCGTTGAATTAGGAAGAGGATTCAGAAAGTAAATTACTCAAAATCCCTCTTATGATGCATGACACTTTTTGAGCATTATAATTCACAGGTATGATGTACTAGACAATTACAACACGATGCATAAATATCAAATTTGAAAATGGGGCACTCTTCAAAAAATGTGCGTATATGTAAAGAGTAGCTGCACCCCCTATCTTTACACTGTGTATTGATGTGACAAACTATAATGATGTCAAGTATGGAAATATGAAAGCCACAATAGACAGTTTATTCCCAAATAATTTAAAATGCCCAATGTGTCTTCTAAATTGCTAGTGTTGAGGTCATATTAACACTTATTTTGTGAAAGCAGACACTTAAAGGTGCGTCTTCCAATCCGTTTGGGACCCCCTCCTGCAGTGGTGTAGCCAGCTTTTTTCAGGGGGGGGGGCACATATATTTTTCAGGGGGGGCAAGAATATATTAAAATTTGTTAGTATAGGATATGGCCTATGTAAATCACTAATTTTTCAGGGGGAAGGGGGGCAAGATTCCCCACAGGGCCCCCCCCTCTGGCTACGCACTGCCCCCATGATACCCGGAAGTAGTATCGATTTTGATATCAGATGGAAAGGCCGTATTTTTCTCCTTGTCGTCCTGAAAATTTGAGCCCTCAATCCATTTCGTCCAAGATTTTAACAAAAAAAGGGCCATTTTAGTGGTTAACCACGTATCAAGTAGAGCAACAAAATACACATAAAATCGGAAACAAGTACCTTTAGAATTTAAGGTGGTCTGAGTGACATTTCTGGCCTGTTTTTAGACTAAAAAATTGAATCCAGACTTACATAAACAAGATACAAATCATTTCTTGACAAATACGGCAGTGGCGGATTTAAGGAAAAGGGCCTATCAGCAGCTTAAGGTAGGACCCTTTAGCGATCGCGAAGTGACACAATGTGGTACCTTTAGTGCCAACTTGGGGTGTCTTCGGGGGCGCCGAGAGCAATATTTTAGGGGGCCTGTCAGCAGATGCTGATACTGCTGACTCTTAAATCCGCCACTGAAATAGGCATGTACAAATACCACTGACACTGAGGGGTCTTCAGTACAACAATTTCAATACAACAGTGTAAAAAAATGAACTTTGATAAAAACAAATAGGGCGTAATTTGTTTAACAATTTTGAAGAAATTTTGACTAGATGTGCTGGATTTTTTTTTTTATAAAAAGGTCCAAAATTTGACTAGATAGTGTACTTTTTGGTGATGAGCTGTTCAAGTAAAAAAAAAAGTAACAGTTTAGGGGGGGGGGTAGATCAACGTTTTCAAAGTCCTGCACTCCAATTAAAATCATGAGTTGTTCTACGGCCTCTGATAATATCAGCGTCCCGCCTTGAAATGGAATAATTCTCCATTTCAGTCTGTTTTTGCGGGATTGCAACACCTTTGGCCGAATTTAGGATAAATTTATGCATTGCATGCATTTTTCCTGACTTGCCACTTGTTGAAGCATGTCAAGTTATGCACCATTAGAGTTCAAGGGCCTCTGGGTGGTTTTGCGGAGAATAAAACTGCTTACACCCTGTAATCCAACAAAAAAATATTGACCCACCTCATGCCAGTGGCATACCAAGGCAATTGATCCAGAGGGGGAAAAATGCCCAAGTTGTCCCGCCAGAGGGGGAAAAATCCCAAGTCATCACGCCAGAGTGGATAAACTTTGTAAGTTCTCCCGGTAATTTGTTCCAATTAAGTCTGAACTTGATGAAATGCGCGCGAAAATTTTCAAATTTACATTAATTTTGCCCAAATTTAGGCTGAAATTGGTCAAAATTTCCCGAAGAAAAGGATGAAAATACAAATTTTGGTCCACATCATCCTGCTTTTTTGAGCCAGAGGGGGAAACTTGCCCCCCTCCCAGGTCAGTACGCCACTGCCTCATGCTGATAAAAATGATGAATGTCCGGTCTCTTGGACAGTAAGCGCCCTATATTTCCACGAAGAGAAAAAAGTAAACCATTACAAATTAAACAAATTGAAAAGTAGATTTCATTAGGTTCCGACACCGAAAAGCTCTTTCAAAAGGACACTATTGACTGAGTATGGCCGATTGAAAAAATGTGTACCACTTTTCATTTTATGCAACGGATGGTTACTCTCCAAGGGGTGACTGTCTAAGCTGTCTTAGCACATTACACATTCTCCAAGCACATTCTTGCGTTCATGATTTCTTTTGTTTTTGCGGACAACCCTCGAAGCGCCCTCTATTTCACGAAGAGAAAAGAGTAAACCATACAAATTAATACACATCTGAAAAGTAGATTTCATTAGGTTTCCGACACCGAAAAGATCTTTCCAAAAGGACACATATTGACCGAGTTATGGCCGATTGAAAATTTGTACCACTTTTTCATTTTATCCACGGATTGTTACTGTCCAAGGTTACTGTCTAAGCTGTTCATTAGACAATACACCTTCTCCAAGCACATTCTTTCGTTTTCGTTTCGATTTGATTTCTTTTGTTTTTTTGTTTTTGCGACAAAGACCAGTTCTGATATTGAAAAGGTTAGTTTCAATTATTAGAAATTCTAAGATCTTGCCTCGTTCTTCTTTAATGTGCTGCTCTGTCCCCCCCCCCACCTCCACTCTGCTGCCTCTAACTAAGACCATGACGACGGATGCATGCAGGCTTTGTGCTCTCTTTTCCATTTCAATAATTGACTTCTAATCATTCTTGCCCATCGGATGCTTTCAAAGGCAGTGGTTATTCTATTGCGAATCGAAGTTCTGGCAAGTTTGCTGGTGGTTCCTGCTTAATGTTTCCTCTAGGGCGAAGTCTAGCGGAGTCAAATCTGGGGATCTTAATCGCAACAGAATAACCGCTGCCTTTGCAAGCATCCGACGGACAAGAATGATTAGAAGTCGATTATGGAAATGGAAAAGAGAATGCAAGCCTGCATCCGTGTTACAGACGGCCACCTTCCCCAAGTAGGGGGAATAGCAGCGCAGTAAAGAAGAATTTCTAATAATTGAAACTAAACTTTTCAATATCAGAACTGACCTTTGTCGCGAAAACAAAAGAAATCATGAACAAACGAATGAGCTTGGAGAATGTGTATTGTCTAAAGACTACCGAAAGAGTAACAATCCGTGGATAAAATGAAAAAGTGGTACAAGTTTTCAATCGGCCATAACTCAGTCAATATGCATCCTATTGGAAAATCTTTCGGTGTCGGAAACCTATGAGAAATGCACTTTTCAGATATTATTAATTTGTAATGTTGTACTTTTCTCTAGTAAATAGAAGGCCCTTCGAGGGTTTCCTTTTTTGAGGACACCCGGGTATCACATCTACTGGCATGTTAATGAAATTGAAGGGGAGAGTGATGTCAACCCTTATGGTCCAAATTGAACTGACAAGCCCGAGGGGTTCTCAAGTTCGGTTTGCGTAGGGAAGCTACCTCTGCGACTCTGGAAGTAGGAACCATAAGCTCTTACCATTTTGCCAAAAAAGGACCCTTAGATATTACCAGAGATGCAAATTTTGGGCCAAATTTAACCAAATTGCCATTTTCACTGACAAATGTTGACATTTTAAGCAAATTTGGACTATTTGGTTTAAAATGTGACTAATTTTCTGACAATTTTTGAGAAATTTTGGTCTGATTGAGAAATTTGACTAATTTTCAACAAAATTTGGAAAATTTTGAAAAAAAAAACGACAATTGCTATTACCCAAAATTGGAATGAAAAAAGGGGTCATTGATTAACCAGAAGGCTGAAAATGGGTCCGATGTCTGTGGCACATCCCCGTATGGTCATTTGTGTTGAGAACCCCCCTGGTCCAAATTGAACTGGCAGTAACTGCTGGCGGCACGATTGCGAATTGCGAGGAATCTTACACAGCAAGATTCCGACTCACGGTGTAACCCAGCGCTTAGCTACTCCAGGTACTCTTAGCTTACTCGAAGGGGACCCCCTTGATGCATTATTGATGCAGTACCTATAACCACTACTTGCGAAGTACACAAGCCACTGGGTGGAATAGCAGCTATTTTAGTACGTACCATCCTATAGTGTACTCTACAGTTGCCTGCTAGGTGACTAACAGGTACCCATATTAACATCTATATTGAGTTGAGCATCACCAAAAACCCTTAATGTGACATTTGTGTAAAAACATATAACATACAGGGTGCGTCAAAAAAAGTCAACCAAATGAGGGAATTTTTTATGAAGAAACCTTAACGCAATTAACCAAATTAACTCCGTTTTAGATGTCTGTTTAATCGATTCACAATAATTTAAATTTTAAAATCGATCAAGCCGTTCAGAGGTACAGTTATTTTTGTGAAGGTATCCATTTTCTGTCCCGAACAATTGCACACTGACTGTACTCAAAAGACTCATTACTACACAGCGTGGGGCTGATTTGTGATTTCTTTTGGTGCCATATCAAAAGCTCGCAAAGACATGTGGGGAATGATAATGAAGAATACTTACGATTTTAATAAATTACTGTTATTCAGCCCTATACATGTATTTTTGAGTTTACTACGTGAAAAATCAAGAAAGTTGAAAGAAGCTGCAGTTGTTGCTTTAAGTCCAAAAGGATTTCTTTAAATATTATGTTGAGATCGTTTCATTTATACATTCTAAACGATGTAACACGACATTTCATTTGGGGAGGGGGAACTAGGCGATAGGAACCATTTAACTTGGGGACATCACTAAACACAATTTGCCAAAGATGAACACTGTAACTGTCCATCCTATAAATTTATTAA